>JANVCG010107537.1:0-14367 GCA_025505365.1 Haliclystus inabai
GGTTTATTATCACAACAATCTGAACAAACATCATCGTTACTAATTGTCCCAGAAGGTGATGCTTTTTCCTCAACGCTGTCTTTCGACTGTAGCTGCACTGTTTTATCTGAAGATTGTTCCCTTGCTTTTGCAAAGCGTCGAATTTTACTCAAAACATCCATATTTGTTCCCGCTTCAAATCTCAAAATACTTCTTTCTAGTACAGAGGTTGAATGAGTGAATGACCATGCTATCAGCAGCTGCTTTGTAGAACTCTACAAGCAAGGATGTAAATCTTTACAACACGAGGAAGTAAACCCAGTCATACGTATTCTATTCCACGTGTGCAACAGTGAGTCAGGGACGGGTCTGGTGATCAACGTATCGTTTGACACATCCCTCATGCTAACAACTCTCACATTTTCTTTATTTCACTTCATTTCGTTGTAAATATCAATTGTATTTGCTTGATTTCCACCAGTGATTTAACGCAATAGTATTTTCTTTCCGTTCCTTTTTAGGAATTTTCAGTTCATCGCTTATCGATTGGTTATCTTCAAATACCATTTGAATCGTAAATATTGGCTCTTCTGGCTACTATTCAAGAGAATTTCTCAGGTGAAATAAGCTTACACGATAAGAATCTGTAACAAGAAACACCTGTAATATCACTTCATGTTCTCTTTTCAATTAAACCATAGTCAATAGCGTAATACACTGATGGATTAGACCCAGCATAGATATTTTCATGTGTATGATAAAGGGCTTGGGTACAACACAATGCGCCAACTAATGAAGACGAAATAATGGCGGACGAAGAGGGAAAGTTAAGCTAGAATGCTATGATTTTAGTTTTCAAATTCAGGATGAAGCTCAAATATAGCTGGACTGGGCAGTGAAAATAATTGAAGAATCATGAAATTTCAATTTCATTGGCTGATCTCTTAGTTTGCTTAATCGGTTACAGTGGAAATTTACGTTACGACAAATCCAAGTATTTAAACAAGCAGTACTAGGCTTGGGCGGCTAGGGCAGTCCCACAACACAACAGCCTACACAATCATACAAGTCTACGCATGTAATACTTTACTTTCCACCCAAAATGGGTATTAGCACTACCATTATGCGTAAACATATCTCACAAATACTCATTTCTAGCAATTACAGCACTATGAGCACAAGGTGGAATCACAGCCTCGTTATGAGAACGGAATTACTGACTTTGGTGAGAAGAATAAGACCTTTAATGATGTCAACATTCGCAATTGGTGTTGGTAGCAGTTACAATTTCAAGTGGACGGAAACAAAATTCAAAGGAGTTCATCTATCCTTAAATAAAGAGAACAATCTTGACATGCTTTTGAATCCACACAAATTTTATAACTATTTACAAGGTATTTCATCGCTTAGGCTACTGTGACTAACACAGCATTTGAGAAGCTCCTCCCCGTTGTGAAAAATATTTTAAACGAAATTTCCACATAGCTCAACTTGCATCCACATTAACAAAACTTATCATTTGTTAAGAAGATGACATATAGTTTGAAATAATGATGCAAAACCCATCTCTAGTAACACTGACAATGTGCGGGCGCACATACAGCTTCTTTGACGGGAAGCGGAAAGAGTGCAAATGTAATTATTCATCTCAAAGTGATAGCTACTGCAGTCCATGTCAAGCATAGACGTTATCATTGAATTATTAAATTATATGTAATAATAATAACACATGAAAACATTCACAATGACAATAGACTTGCATTTTAAGGCGTTTTTCTCATTGTAAAAGTGTTTTAAAGCAGTATAAAAGGGTAAACAGTCTTTTCACTTCGTCCAATGCATCACTTTGAACCCGCTATTTTTGCAAGGCCCTATGTCAGTGAAGTGCAACGTAACAATAGGGCATTGCAGAACAAGGCTAGGCTCACACAACTCATAGACACATTTTGATCCTATCCAATTATCTTTAATCCTTATTCTATATTTCAGCTGATTTAAATGGGTTGAAAGCAGCTGACAGGAGTGCTGCATTTATCAAGGTTCCTATTGAACAGAGCACTTTTATTTCAACTGCTGCCAAATTGGGATTCACATTTCACCATTCCAAAGCAGACTACTCGATCCTCTCACTTTGGTTACGCGAGGAAATCCCAAACAAAATACCACATTACGCTACGCATCAAGTTGGCGTTTCCGGTATGGAGATAACAAATCTTCCCAGTATTTAACCATCTTTATATAAATTAACCATTGATCATTTTTGTTTAAGGTGCTGTTTATGATGAAGAGTCTGGTATGGCACTTGTTGTTCAAGATAAAAATAAGGTGAGATGTGATAATGCATGTAAAACAGTAAAATATTGTCTTGCTTATCAACTTGTAAATTTGCATGCCACTTGTCATTAGGCACACAGCATATTGTTTCCTATCTGTTCAGTGGCCGTAGACCTACAAACAAACTTGTTTGTCTTCTGGTATTGTATATTGCTTTAATTATTAAATCTGATTTCTTGCTTTTCATTGTAATGTTCGGTAGATGCCTATGTGGAAGTTTCCTGGTGGATTTTCAGAGCCAGGGGAAGATTTAGGTATTTTTTGTAGTTTATTTTTTCATTTAAACTCTGGTCATTTCAATCTGCACACCTCAAAAACCTTTCTATTATTTCTTTATTTCAAGCCGCGACTGCTGTACGTGAAGTGAAAGAGGAAACAAATATATCAGCAGGTTAGTTTTTGTCTGTGTCCTTTTTCTCATTGCTCATTTTGCTAGAACCAAACCAGTAATACCCAATGCATGCATTTTCTGACACTAACCAGCAGGGCTCCAGACTCACAGTGCTGACCTGATAGCTGGGTATTGAGGTCAAACCTAAGCACCCTAACCAGCTACTATGCATCGACTACAATACCATCTTTTTCTGTTACCCAAAGTCTGCTTTGCAGTGAGTTGTCGCAAGGATTAAACGCAAATACATTCAGAATTATTTTCAGTTAAATATTTTCCATGTTCAGGCTAACATTTGCATGAGACCTGTAATCAGTTGAGAGAAATTTCCACAGTAGCATTGTTTTCTGATTAATTAAGTGCACAACTCTATCGTAAAAGAGGAGACCCATGCCTTCAAGCAAGGTTCTCACCCCTGTATTTAATTGCTCATTATTTTCTGCTTTTAGATTACAAGGCTTTATTAGTATTTCGTCAGCAACATAATGTTCGATTTGGTCAATCTGATTTATACTTTATTTGCCGATTAACTCCATTATCTTATAACATTGAAAAGTGTAATGATGAAATTGAAAAATGTCAATGGATGCATTTAAACGAGTTACTATGTAACCAGGAGTCAACACCGTTGACAAAATATGTTGCTCGTCTTCTGTTGCATGGTGTCGAGTATGGGTATGATAAAATCGATGTATCCCAAATGGAAATGGAAAGTTGGGCTAGCCCTACTAGTTCATTCAAGGTATTTAGCCGTGGCATTATCGAATGAGGAAATTGAAAGATGGTATTGCACTTTTAACGGGAGTTGTGATAACCAGTCATCAAATAACGATCGGTTGTCTGCAGTTGTCTGCTTTTGCCACGCTTTGGTGTCTTCTCAAACCTGACAAATCTATTGCTCTTTTGCCCATCGCTTTCTCCATTGCCTATGGAAGAAAAGACGTATTTTGAAATCAATTGAGGAAAAAGATGAGCTGCAGAGTGTTTTGCTATACTCCAAGCTCAGTTTTGAGTATAGCGAGTATAGCAACGGCAAAAGTAACACAAAGGTAAAACAAGTGGGAGATGTAGCCTACAGTATCAAAATAAAAAGTATGAAA
The DNA here is from genome assembly GCA_025505365.1 of Haliclystus inabai. Classification (NCBI taxonomy): domain Eukaryota; kingdom Metazoa; phylum Cnidaria; class Staurozoa; order Stauromedusae; family Haliclystidae; genus Haliclystus; species Haliclystus inabai. The sequence goes on from JANVCG010107537.1 coordinate 3,805, forward strand.
TAACTTGAACTGCAAATGCTGTTAAATCCAATGTACACTATTTAAACGTTTCCAAGTACTCTGCATGGATCAGATCCTAGCTGATATAAAAAAGTAATATCAATGTTAGGTAATTTATTCCCATAGGCCTACAATTTTACTATTAGCTGCCATACTTGCCTATAGGCCTATAATTGTCTGTCTTCATTGGCCTTGATGCCGTTGTGTGGATGCCAGTGGATGATTTTGTCAGCATTTCAAGTACTATACGCCTATCTGGAAAGATTCAGACATCAACTGTTGCCTATTTATATAAGTATGTCACACAGATGTGTTAACTGATTGCAATCTTTAATCATATTAAAATCAAAATCGTACTATTTTTGTCTGCGTTATCCAGCCATTCAACAGCATGTTGGACATAATCAGGTTGCATAACACTCTCAAGAACCTAGCAGCAAAGCAAAATTCGCCAAATTAATTTTTTCTAGTTATTTAATATTATATTTCCCGCTATAGGCCTATTCAGTTTTGTTTACCTTTTTTTCTAATGGTCGGGATCTTTGTAATTTTTGATAATTTGAAGTAGCATATTTGTCTTCGCGGTAGTTGTATCGTGGTTGTGGTGGGTGATTGACTGTTTTTGAAAATCATACCATAGAAAGTTATGAAATCATTAGAAAAAGATAGCCTAAACTAGGGTATCATTAATCACCATTTTTTAACAATGTAAAGTAGGAATTTCCACTAATATAAGTATGTTAGCAAGGAACAATAATTTAGAACGACTGATTTCTATTAGCAATAAGATCTGTAATTTTTAAACGATTGGAAACTAGAATTTAGACCTTTTCACTTGTCTGCCACAATGATATCACATTCACCAATTAAAACTTTCTAGTTTTTTAGTCCAGCAAAAGGGTTGGGCTAGCAACACACAAACATCCAATACATACAAACCATATTTCTCTTTCAAATTGTCAGATTCAAATTCATAATATGACCTATGAGTAGCCCTATTAATCAACTTACTTGTGTTGGGACGATGAGATACTACAGTGCGTGGTGCAGGAAACCCTTGAGCAGCATTGGATAGCCCTTCTGATGGAAACAATCTAAAAGGGGGAATTTAGCATGTTTTGATACAACAAGCCAATCAACATCACTAATATGACTCTCCATCTGTTAGTGGTCCAAGTAATATAAATAACTGGCTATTACTTGTAGCTAGCTATTCATAACACCGAACATCAGCAAACAGACGTAGGAGGAGAGAACGGTATATGGGTCAAAGCCCCTAAAAATTTATAGAAACATTTTTGGGCAGATCAAAACCAAGTCTATTCCTTCTTTGGAATACCTATAGGGCAAATCTATCACGATCTCTATTGGAGGGAATATAATGGTAATGGTCTACGCATAGCCTCAATTTGTGTCTCTGCATCATATTATGTTTTACTACAAAGGGTGTTCTCTTCCTGTTCCTCTAACTCTTGGAAGGGGGCGGGCCTTAAGTATGGTTTTGCACATGGGACAATCATAAGCATTAGAGAACGCTTAACCCTTCCATTAGGGGTGGGGGGGGGCTGAAACTGCTGGGCCGAACAAGTTCGTTACTACCGAAATGGCCACGCCCAAAATGAGAAATTTGGATTCGGATTTTAGTTACGATAAACCTGAACTATGTCAAATTGAAAACGAAAAAAATCAAATTAGAATCAAATTAAAAATTAAATGGAACTAAAATAGCTAAAATGAAAAAGAAAATAGTACATAAATATAGAATTAAACCAAGAATATTGTCGAATATTTTGCCAGTTTGTAGTAGAAATTTCATGTTTCTATTTCAAAATGCAATGAGAACCATCGGTCACCATACATGACTAAAGCTCACTGAGTGTTTTATCACTGAATGATAACATCTAGCAAAATATGATAGCTGTAGATTGACTGACTGTGACTAAAAGCAGTCTTACTTGATTGGTTGGGGTCTGTTTCTCTGTTCATGACCTAGCATTGAATTACGCCCAACGATTTTGTCATGAATCGGTTTCACACAATAAGAATCTCCGTAAGTTGTGTGTTGTTTGTATCGTTGATCTGAAGATATTTTATCATTGCCAAATCCAGCACTCCATAGTCTACGGCCTTCGGTTCTAATTGCATCAATTTCATGTTTGGGTAAAGATCGTTTTGTATTCAAGGCAAATTTTGAGCTGCTGTCAACTGAATGCATTTTTCACTTGGAAAGGCCACTAAGCTCTCGCGTGTAAACATAGCGTTATTTCTGGGAGGATTTTGTCAACAATAGTTGTCATGACAACAAATTGCTATCAATCAAACATAAATGCACGCAGTCTGTCCTCAGCAGATAAAATTTGAGAGAAAAACCAACAAACGATAAGTCTGATTTGTAGTAAGTATAATAATATGGGTCCGATCATCGTTATTTGATCATTACAATAATTGTCATTATTCCAAAACCATAAAATATTGCTTAGAGCATGGTATAAAGATAGATATCTTTCTATCCAATATCTACGAGACAGCATCCAAGTTACTAGATATAATAATATAATAGTTAGTGGTATCCTTATATTATAGTTTATATATAAAAATACACCAGATTGATTGAGGTTTAATTTGTCAATATTAAAGCTACTTGAGGTGTAGTTGCTCTTATGATAAAGAACACAGTTTTATTTTCTTTTAAAATCCTGCCCTTGTTTTCACGCTGAACTAGGGTAAGAGCTAGAATCGACACTCGTTAGCGGAATTACAATGTTAAACTATTCTTTCATTCCGAGTAGTGATCTCTGTACATGATGAAAAATATCAAACGTCTTTCAATTGTAATCTCTACGTGGCAGCTGCAGCAGGGGGAGCAGGAGATGCATTTGCAGTTTTAATGCGTTTTACGTTGTCGTTTGCCCTATGACAAAAAAAAATAGGTATAGTTACCGAAGACACAAATCCTAGCAGACACCTAATGACGAATACTACTAATATTAAGTATTATACCTGTCATTTGAAGCAGATCGTTTGCTGCCTTTGTCACCATGTGGAATATCTTTCAGGTCTAAAAATAAATTAACAAAAATATCTAATGAGGACACTAGTACTGTATTACAATTTTTCTATTAATCAAAGAAGAAATTTCAGATTGATGAAAGCATCGGGAGAGCTTTCTCCTTCAAAGATTCACAGGGAAATTAGTTCAGACTTGAATTTATCATCCACTTATCAAAAAAGAACATAAACAATCAGTAATATTCAAGGTTTAAAATGCTTTTCCATATCTAATCTATTTCACATTGGGATAAAATTTAATTAGACCATAATTGAAATAGATGATTCTATTTTGAAAACGATAGCAATTAATTGTTACATCACCATAGGATGTATTTCGTAGATGTTTCAATCGAATTTTATAATAATGAAGTACCTTGTAACCACCGAACCTGTGTAGCTGGGCCATACCTGATAAATTAAGCATAAGGATTAATCATTAATAAACAGCAATTCTCTTTGTCTACTATACTGGATATGGAGCTGATCTTCCAAATAAAGATTTAAGCTCATTGATTAATTCTGGAGGTGAGTTCACTAATAACCTGTGAGCAGAGACCCTGTCAAGGAAAATCAACGAAGGGTGGAATAAAGTATAACAACCAAGGAACTGCACTCCCAGGATGTCAAACCAGTTCTGAAGTTTTGAATTGTTTGTCTTATAGATACGTTAAAGAAAGTTTATGGATTACTGGCCGTTTTCTATTTCTACATTTTGGGGCAATTGCAGCTTTAGAGAAAGGATTGTATGAAGCCAGAAAATGTGTAACACCCTATACTAGCGCTGCAAGTAATAACTGCCTTCATGAAAAATTATTTACATAGCTACTTAGGAAGCTCTCCATTTTAAAAGCCAATAACTCTGATACAACATACCCTTTCTCGTTTCGTGCTGCTATTCTGAAAATGATTGCTGGCTTTGTGGTGTAATCTATATGCGCATTACCCAGTGTATCAGTATTCACAGTGCAAGATGATTGGGCGCCACAATAGACACGTAGAAAGTTGAGCTGCTGTTGCTGTTGACCTGGTTGCTTGGTGACAGTACCACCATGGCTACTGACAGCCAAATAGACAGCATACTCAACAATACTACCAGCAGCACTATTCGATGGTGGCTCCCATGAGAGATGAGCACCGTCAATGTTCTGAGGTGGCAAAAAAAACATAATATCAATCAAATACATTTTATAAGTTTATTCCACTTTAACAAAGCTGAATTTAGCTCCCTGTGGTCAAACTTTGCATTAGTGTGGCTAGTGAAGGATGCAATGATTCGTTAGGCTACAGTTTCTCAACATCGATTGATAGGAGATAAAAAATAAAAGCCAAAAACCCATGTTATGAACTGAAAACCATCCACTAGTGTTTAATCCCTGTGATCAGTCATTAGTCCCTGTGATTAGTTGAAACATGTGATCAGTCTGCATACCTTTGTGATTTTGATAGATGATGGTGCACCAGGATACCCTAATAAAAAAACAACCAAGAGGGTGAGCGGTACATCAGATAAGAAAATTGATTGATTGTGGCACTGTTCTTGACAAACTCACCAGGGAGGCATGTTTTAAATGCAGCAATGTCACTGTAGACCCCTCGGCCCACCACATTGATTCCTGCAACACGGAACTTATAGGCAGTGCCAGGCTGCAGTTCAACTTTTTTCATCCCCTTGAAATCACCATCGCCTTCAATATCAACATCCTATACAACAGATAACAACAAAGATATAGTAACTCCCTTCAGCATTGCATGTAAGCATAGTGTATACCACTGAAGGGCAAGTTACAATTACAAATGACTTCCATTGCATTTATCACAACTTTAATCTATTAAACATTGTTCAATCAGAGGTTGGTAGCCAAATGGTTTGAAACGTTTCAAATCCATGTTGAAGTGAAGCAGAAATTCACTGAGCAAGATTTCACTTGGGCAATCACACTGTACTATCCTCATGATTTTTGCACATAGGGAACTCACATTGCCGTCTCCATCTTCCACTGGTTCATAATAATGCGACACAACAATTGATGTAGCTGTTGTCATTGCTACATCATACCACATGGATTGATTGCGTTTAGTACTATCAGCTTTATGTTGCCGTGGCTGCAAAAAGTAAACAGACATCAGTGGTAAATATAAACTCGACATTGAGATCCATTGAGTTTGTTTAGATGGTATACAATAATTGGTGTGCACTTGCACAGAAGAAATGGAGCACAAATAGTTTTTAAGTGAAGTTGACAAAATTTGAGTGAGGATTTAAGGTTCAGGTACTCTGTTTCGTTACATAATCGTACAGTTTGATTGATGTAACAAAGCCAAATTTGCAAAGCTGCAAGCCATAAGCATCACTTAACATTTTAATAATTTCATTGAATGAAGCATGTTGTTGTAGCATTGTAGCTACATTACCTAATTTAACAGCAATGATTTCAATTTTAATTGTCATCACATCATTTTGACGAAAACCTACCTTGTAATGTTTCGGTGTACGCTGAGGTGTGTCCGCGGCAATTGTGAGTTTCTTCTGATCAGCTGGGCTTTTTAAAATTGTCAATGATGCTTTTGAATCTGATGCAGCAACCTGCGAAGATGATGCCAATGCTGCAAGAGTTGATAGTGGATTTGCATTTGGATCTGGTTCTTGTAAGATGGTGGTAGCGGTAGTAGCAGCAATAGGAGTAGCTTGAGCAGCTTGCTCTTTTACAACAGGAGTTGTTGTTGAAGACAATGAAGCAGGAACTTGCTGTGGATTCACAAGACTTGATACAGCAGAGATGGGCGTGGGTGTATTGGCTTGCGCTTCATTTGGCGTAGTTTGCACGTCTTTCATTTCAACGTCTTGCTTTGATGGAACCGTGGTATCTTTATTAATTGGTACTGTTGTATCAGGTTGTAGTGAGCCTGAGCTATCAGGTGTAATGCTTTGCTTGGAAGGACTGTGAGTTGAATCCCCAGATGAACTGACTTCCGATTGTCCTGATTGCAATGGTTGTTGTGAGCTGGTCACACCTGTAGAGCTAAGAGCCTCTGAGTGAACTTTATGATCTGCTTCAGGAAGGTTGTTAACTGTTGTATCAACTCCATCTGTAGAGACTTTGCCCTCGAACAGATCAACTGACATAGAATTTGATTGCTGTTGAGTAGGCAGCTCTTTGTGATCATCTGTTGTATCAGCTTCAGTTTTCAATGGGGAACCACTGACTGAACTATCCACTTTGCCATTACTACTTATAACTGGCTGTGCTTCAGGTGTATTCAAGCTTGCATTTGGTGTTGATAAAACCGATTGTGCTTCAAGTGGTGATGTTGTTGGCAGTATTGAAGCCGGGGCAGCCGTTGTTACAGTTGAGCCTACTATACTGTCGTTTGATGTGTCATCCATCTTTGATTTTTCTGTAGTGCTTTCAACTGGTCCTGTACTAGTATCTGCTTCATTTGAACCCTGCATTGAAGTTGGTTGAGTGGAAATTGGTGCAGCAGGCACTTGCTGAGGGATATCAGTAATGGTTGGTAACGATGTAGTAATCTCACCAGTGGTTGATTGCACAGGCTGCTTGATTTCTGTTGCATTTGCCATTGTCGGTAAAGAAACAGTCGATTGAAGTACAGCTTGTTGAGGTGGACTTGATACAATACCAGTGGTTGTAGGTGCTGGAGTTGTAATAGGGGCTGGATGTCTAATGTTGGAAATTGATGTAGGTGCTACTGGTGCTGGAAGACGAGGTTGAGCTCCACCCCCTTGTCCACGTAAAAGTGTTGCCATTTGCTGGGGTGTAAGAGTGACAGTTGTTCCACCAGGGAGACCTTGACCACTTGGATTGATTGCTCGAATAAATGTTACAGTCTGTGGCGGACCGCCTGATGCTCCAGGAATTTGTGCTCTGACAAGTGCATATTGCGTTGGTGTGGCCGGTGTCATTGCACTACTGCTCAAAGGTAGAGCACTAGAGATGGGCAGTGTTGCTTTCAGAGGTGATTTGGAGGGATCAGTGGCTGTTTTGGTTAAAGGAGTAACAGCTCTTGGAACAGATAAAATTGGTTGATTCAAGCCAATCTTTGAAGTTGCTTGTTGAAGAACAGCACCAGGACGCACAAGGTGAGTCTGGAGTGGTGATGGAAGCACCTGAACCCCACCCGGTGGAGTGACAGTATTGACAATGTTGGCAGTGGATGGTGCACCTCCTCTAACAGAACTGATTTGATTCAATGCAGCAATAGCTATCTGTTGGTTTTTGATAGTAGCACTGAGTTGCACAGGGATCCCTGATTGTGGTGACTTGGCAACAACACCCCCAGGTGTACCAATGGGCGCTTGAACCCTCACAGTGGGTAATGATGATTGGTTCAGTGCAACGAGGGGTTTTCCAGGGACTGTCTTCACTACCTGTCTGACAGTAGATGGGCTTGAGATGCCACCAAGCTTTGGGGTGATTGATGCAAGATTAGGTACACCAGATACAGCACCAGGTGGACTTTTCACCACGATACCACTAGCCATAGATCTGACAGTTTGTTTGGCAATCATTTTACCTTGGTTTAGCTTTGCACTCAAACCACCTGTGGGGCTAGCAGATGTCACTTTTGAATTTTGTTTTTGATCAGTAGGGGTTGCTGGAGCTGAGAAGTCATACTTTTGAATTTGAATAATGTACGCATCAGCTGAAATAATGAGATCGATTGTGCTAATCAATATATTAAAGACACGCGATATGTTCAATTGCAATTGTGCATCATAATTTACCCACCGGTTGGTAAATTCCCCCAACAAACTTCCAAAGTATTTGTACTGGCTCTCACCAGTTGTACTCTTGATGGAGCAGGTGGTTTTTCTATAAATCAATTGGTCAAAATTATTTAAATAGAACCATTCACTTTTTTATGTAGGAAACAAACAAGCAACAAAAAATAATTACCTGTTTCAAGAAACCATAAATCTTTGCAACAGACCTTGAATGACACATTGAAATGTTGTTAATGTGGGAATGTCACAGAAAATAGTTGTAATTTATGCAAAATTCTACAACGTTAAGAAGGAAAATTGGTCACTGAACAAAAAATCTTGAAGTTTTGAGAGTATCAAAGCAGACAAACCTGGTTGTTCCACGCTTTCCTATAGCCATCCCTTCCACTCCAAACAAACATACGAGTGTGTACCTACAAATACAGACAAGAACATTATAACAAATGGAATCACGACACAAAGTTGTCTTGCAGCCTAATAACTCTTCAAATTCTGTTTTGCAACGTTTGAATTGATCTTTACTCCAATCCTTAAGTTTTAAATTAGGTTGCATTCATATCGAAACAAAACATATCTTTCGGCTAAGATTTCTCTAAAGAATTAGGCTTCAGTCACTATTGTCAGTAATGATCTCCACAACTCTGTTGAATATGACAAATTAATGTCTTCATGTTGCATGCTGATTAGCTTAGGTGAGCAATGCATCACACACAAGGCAATATCAATGGTTATCCTCTGGTTTCATGTAATTAAATGCAATTTTTGAAAAAGAAGCAATTCGATCTGTCTTCTTCCACCTCTGAATGAACAAAAGTAAAACACTTTTGAAAAAACCTTTCAAATGCTCATTGATCAGTTACACACAATCAAAGTAATTACAGCAAAAAGAAAGTAAATGCAAAGTGCAAGACTGATAACATCAATCTTGATATTATTGATTGGGAAGTATTTTAAAATTGTAGTTTTGCAGTAAAACATAAATACAGTCTTCCTTTGATTCTTACTGAATTGATTGATCAAAGAACCAGTTGAAACTCAACATTGGTTGATCTCTGTGAAGTTGAAGCTACTTACTGATACTGAACAATGACCAGCTCTTGGTTTTGGGATTTGATCTTCAGCACCGTCAGCAGATGATGGTTCCCATCTTAATTTCTCTGCAAATGAAACATAACAAAGAGTTGATCGATTTGAAACATATTTACAGATGATGAAATTAATTCAGGGTTGAAATCAAACACAAGAGTCAGGTTCGACAAAGAAGATGCAGTCAAAATTCATTAAACAATAGGTAAAATTGAGTTTTAGGTACATATTTATAGGGAAAATCAGCCTTACCAAGGGAGACTCTCCTGCCTGTTAAACGTTTACATCAAGTTTAGCAGAATTTCATAAGAAGCCTAAAACGCTACTGACTAAAAGGAGATAATGGTGGATTTATGTTGATTTATGTGTGAGTGCCATTGAAGAGATGAGCTTATACTCAATTGTAATTGAATAAGTGTGGATCAGAATCAAATGCATAAATTATTTCAAAATAAATTTTGCAAACAACACAAAACTTTCTATTATAAGTGACATAATGTGATGCTCAGAAACGGGAAAAATTAAAAAATTGAATGAAAGTGAATTATTTGATCAAAATTAGTACAAATTTCATTCAACAGGCATTGAATAGTGGCTCAATCTAATAATTTTACCAGCTTTTTTACATTTGATGCATATTATTAAAAAAATGGCTGATACCAACCTAAATTGAGACAGGCAAGAGAGTTTGTGCATTTCCATTCCTTTTCATTTGTATTTTTTGCATCTTCAACCACCATCGGTACCCATCCACCAAATACGAACATTCTGTTAAAAAAAATCCCTTTTCAAGTAATTCACAATAGTACTAAAAGAGATGCTATTAATTAAATTCGAAAAAACATGAATTGCCAGTTGTGGTACAAAATATTCAATTGTTAATTCAATCACAAATTTAATAAAAAAAATTGGAAGTCATCTAGGAAACACGGAAAAGTGCTGATCAGACTCAGTAATTCAATGACCATGAAGAATACAAAGAATCATGTAGCTTCAATGCACCTGAACTCTGATCTTATCAACGCTTTTTAAGCCTTGAGGCTTGGATAGCCTGCATGCAGACTTCATTGGTTTTCTTGTTACCATGATTGTAGATTGAAAGAAATATCAGTAAATGACGTCACGCTGCTTCAACAATAGTTTTACAATTATTTAGCAATTTTTTTCAAGACCTGAACATGCGTGATACTAAATTGTGAGAAAGTTTTATTTTGCATCTTTGTTTTCGCACAAGGAAATTCTGTTGCTTTTGTTATTGCAATAAGTTGATAAACAAAAAATTATGAAGTGGTAGCACAGACCTACCTTGAGCTGCGAAGCTATAAAGAACTCAAAATATTGAACATTTTACAAAGTTTTACTTCTGAGTAGCAAATATTGTACAATCATTGTAAAAGTCAAAACGTTTTTTTGGATACCTTTTTCCAATAACCACAGCAGTATGAAGACTCCTTGGCATTGGTGGCAGACCTTGGATTGAGGGTCTCATCCACGTCATCTTGTCTGAATAATAATTTAAAGTCAGAAATTATAAAAGATATTGCCATTGATTAAAAGCTTAACAAATAACCTTCTTAATTACATTATAAAATGAGTTAACAGCAAAATATTTTAAAACGAAAGATAGCGACAAAAAACGACTAGTATTTTTAAACAACGTTTCGGAATTTCTTAATTCCATC
>JANVCG010107648.1:0-31717 GCA_025505365.1 Haliclystus inabai
GAGTCACTCCAGGAGAAAACTCAAAGGCGAAAATCACTCGCCGCGGCGGCTCGTGATTTTCTAATGCCTTCTCGTTTACTCCTTACGTGCCTCTCGTGTGCCATGAGACCATAGCTCACGGCAAGTGTTAACTATTTGTTTAGTGTATCATTGCGGTAAGATATATATTGAATCAAACAATAATGAAAATTGAATCATCAACCTCAAGTTATGTAATAACTGTCTATAAGCCTTAATTATGCGTTTTCATTAATATAATTGCTTGAAGAGTGCAATGTATATAATTGCATAAATATAATGGGTTGTAAACTTTGTAAAGGAAATAAATGAAGATTAAAGTCTCCTTTACTTGAATTTAAAATATTCAAATTTGAATATTTTGATTCAATAATTGAATAATTAATAGTTCAGAAGACTTCTCAATTTGTGACATGTCAATGCACGAAGGCAAAAGGTGAAGTTTTGAACAATATATTTACCTCTGTGAATACATGTAAATACAGATTTTTTTTATTTATGATAACACCTTATACTTTGATTCAAAACATGCATTTTTCATTGAAAATATTAATTTCATTTAACATTCTATTATATTGTCTCTCCCATAGAAACTTTGTGAAATAAACAATTGAAAACTTTCCAAATTATAATTTGTGAGTGATTGGTTTGATGCTACGGAAGTCGAGCTCGACCCTTTTTTAGTTGCAGAAGTTCCAGCAATAAAGCTTAAAAGGAAAATTATTTCAATACATCAATTCGAAACTATACAAGAAAACATGAAAACAGCATTCGCTATATATATTTTATTGACATTTTGAAAAATGATTTCTAAATTTCAATCTTATTATTATCCGTCTTCCTTCCTAGTTAAACATAACAATATGATTTGCTGATGTATTTAGGAAGATTTGCGTTTATCAAAAAAGTTAAGTCTATCTATGATAGGTTCTATTTGTTCTATAACAATTAAAACGATATTGGAATCACTATAATATTAATTTCACGACTCTTTTCTATCATTTTACTACCTGTGCGTACTTCTGGTCAACAAGACGATGCTTATCAAACAAACCGCGCGTGTTTTGAATCTAAATTCAATTGCAAATCGTTCAGACAAATATTAAAACATTCGGACACACTTGCACGTGATGATCATCGAAAGATATGTTCTGGTGTGAAAATCTATCAATATTCATCTATATAAGTGATTATTTAAACTGCAAATATATATTTATACATGTCACACGTAGACAAACGTCTCTAAGCAAATACAAAAGCCTCTGACATAAATATGTAAACAGATTAATATAACTATATTTGAAGTGCCATAAAGAAACATTTCACTCTGATTTACAGATTGCAGTTTTTATTTGAGGAATAGTATAGATTACATTCCACACTTTTCTGAACTCCTAATTAGCTAGAAAATCATCTGCTAAGGAATTTAGAACAATTTAGATTGACTAAGATATATTGAAATCAGGGAATGTGTTTGAAAACAGTACTGCAATAAACCTCTTTTTCTTGTAAATGATCGTGACACATTCTCGTTATTCTTCATAGCCACGTGATTTTCATCTATTTTAATGCAGATTTTTACAGGATCTTCGGGCGACGCTCATAAAACAATGCAAAAGATATAGACAACGTATTCAACATATTTGAATGTCAATGGGAAAGCTCCAAATTTCTGCCGCGTGGATTATTACAAAGTGCTATACATTGTAATGATAATTGTAGATTTTCAATGATTTAGAAACAACAAAAGTAATTTAAATTCCATAGCTCTCTGATATAGCTGATGGAGTTGCAAATTCAATTTTTATGTATGACTGAGCATGCTGATAAGATTATTTTGGTAGAAGATAAACGACACAAATGATGTGTTAAACAGTTGAGATATGATTAAACTTATTCCACAAATTTCTAAACACCCTTTTTCACTCTTTCACGTGATATCGATATAGTCAATGCTATCAAAACTTTCCAGTCTTTGACGGTCATTGAACCAAAATCGAGTGATTCTATTTCTTTGCTGGAAAACCCCATCTACGTCGAGATCTACGTCAAAATTATTTGGGATGCTTTTCTCTCTCTAAATGAAAAATATGTGTAAAAATTAATCAAATGCTTTTCAGATTTTAAGTAGATAGATTTTACCTTGAAATACTACATTTAATCATTGAAAAAATTTGCAGAGGTAAATGTGCATAATTTGCTTGAAAAAGAATTCAGTTCTCAAATATGATCTAGAATATGTACTGAAACAAAATAGTGAGCGTCGAGAATTGAAAAATACCAGAATTACTGGTATATAATTTTAATTCGTTCAAAGAGTTATAGAAACCAGCTTGCAAGCAACGTCTTCAGTCCATGACGTGAGGGTGCAAGGATGAATTGATTTGAAATGCTCCTTGAAGTATTGATACTCCGGGGGACTGTGAAAGCTCGATGAGATTGAAGATGATCTTATGTCCTTTCCATATCCTGTTTGTATTTCTCAATGTCCTTGAAGATCTAATTTAGCAAACTGACGGGATCTCCGGGTGATATCAAATTCGATTGTTCGGGAAATACCAATAATGTTCTCTTCGTTTATCTTCGGAGGCACTCACTATGCAACATTTTGATTAACTTCTTGGATATTTACCTCTTGAAAAACATTTTACCTAGTTATTTTAATCGGATTTTACGTTACGTATGCTCCATGTAGCATATTTTGCAGCTGTTATAATGCACCTTCCATCACCTAGCAGCCAATCTAGTTTGGGATTGGATCAGTTCTCAAGCGAGCAATTACTGCCACGCACGCAGCCTCTGTCCTTTGGTGGTCCCCAACCTTTCTTGGGTGGGGTTTGGGGTGAGGGCTGTAAATGCAGAGGGAAGTTGACGAAAATAGATGGCATAGCTGTATCCGTTCAGTTAGGTGTGTCTTCAAAGGTGAAATCTACATTTGATTTTAAGCAACATTAAGCGTACAGGATAAGCAGATAAATGTAAGTATATCTCATTAAGGAAGTGAGTTTTCTTCTAAAAGCTCTAATCAATGCTATTTTCACTGAAAACATTGTGTACTCAGATTTATTATGTAAAAATTTGTATGAAATTGTGCTAATTGTCCAAGTGTGAAAATAGCAGGCTATTTTGGTTTTACTTACCCACTATTATGGATATGCATGGTCGCTATATTTCGCTTTTTCAAAGGTAATATTAGTTCATCTAGAATATGGTTAGATGACACGTGACGCATGTGCACGATGCTACACGTGAGCACCTCATTAGCTTTACATATTCGGCTGTGTGAAGCCAGGTGTCGAGATTGATATTGTTATGATTAAAGTTCAAATTTTAGCAAAGCAACTGAACTCACAAATCTTGAAATCAAGAGTGTAAACTTGAATATTGCTACATTTGGCGTACTATAAAGGAACATATATTCTCGCTTTGATCTAGAGAATATAATTTTTCCTTTGAAGAATATAGCATATAAAGTTTTGCAGATTTTCTGAATTTGTTATTGTTTCGATAATCCTATGAACATTATTCTCGACGAGTCTAGTTTGACTAGCATTGTGATTTGAGTTAAAAAATTCTATAAATTGATAAAGCTCTTTTTTAGCGAATGGTAAAAAGTTTGCACACCTGTTCTATTTTTTGTCTTGAAAATGTCCTCCTTATTACACTTCTTCCAATGTAGGTTCACGATATTGATTATAGAAATTTCAGTCTTGCATTAATCTGCTCCTTCAACATTTTTTTATAAACACGCTCATTGTTATTAAAATGTTTGAAAGCTATTCTGCATCGATTGGAGATATATAGTCGCTGTTCAGCGCTCTTTGAATTTGAAACACTAAATATTACGGGCAGATACCTCGAATAATTTTGAAATATGGTGTCACGTTTGGTATTGAGAATATCATACATATTCTTTACATTAACATTTCAAAATGCCAGACGAACTACTATCCTGAAATACGAGCAGTAATAATTTTTTCACTACCATTTAGTGCGAAAAGGAATTGTTATAGCTCGAAAAAAAAATGATCATTTTGTAAAATTTTATGAAAACAACTCAACCCTTATTCCATGATTTTTGAGGGTAATTTGCTATTGAATCTCAAGACTGCTGGAAATTGTGAATTGAAATAGAAATTTCTGAAATCGTATTGATTACATTTTCAAAGACTCAAGTGGCTTGCTTATATTATTCTTAATGACTTTTCTTCTGTTCAAATATTGAAATAAATTAGAATAATGCTCGCTTGAATTTATGTTACAAGCAAGTCACATATCTAGCAAAATGTATCTGCATTTAGATGATTTCATATATCTCTCCAAGTTTTCAAATTACGAATGATTATTATCGAATATTGCAAATCATGCATTTAACAAGAGAATGGATGGAAAACAAAGGCGGAAATTGAAATATTTAATCATGCACTAATAAAATGTTGGATTCGTATCACGTGTGATTCATCCTTCCTCCCTGTCACAACAAGAAGTGTAGATGAAAGTAACTCCTTAGGAAAAACGTGATCATTTTTCGGAGAGCGAGGAAACACAGCGATTGAGTATATATTTCAGTGAAATATCGATCGAGAAATAAGCAAATGAGCATATGGCCATTTAAAAAAAATTAATAAAAAACAGAAGTAATGATCTGTAGCTTTGTATTTTAGAATGAAGAAAAATGTGATAGTTGTTGTTTTTATGTTGATCCTTTTCGGAGAATTTTGAAGTCATTGCTAAAGAGCCCCCCAAATTAGCCATATGCAAAAAAAATATATGATTACTAATACGCTACGAAAGCCAAATGTATCTTCAACAACAACGACAACAAAAGTTTGCATTGAATGAAGGTGTTTTAGACTTTGTATTAAAGCTTGTGCACTTCAAACTAGACAATATGATCCACATAAATACTTTACTTTTAGCTGAGGCTGATGGCATTGATTCCATATTCAAATTGATTTGCAAATAATCACATGAATTGAGGACAACGCAATGAATACATTGAAAACTTTTGAGAAAGGATGGTAAACTTTTTGTCTAATAATTTATTGGAATATACATTATCCATTTCAGGAATAAATTTAGAATCATCTAATTTAGAGACAGAAAAAGATATCTGAGTCTCCTACCGTGAATATAAATTTATAAAAACCAAATCAATGTCTTCAGTAATACGACTATGGCTAATAGCTAATGCAATTTTTGCAGTAGAAAGTAGACGGCACAAAAATATGATAGGCTGATTAGATACGAATGCATTTACTCAATGTTCAATAAGTTTTCCAAAACAATTTTTCTTTACACTGTTTCTTGTGATATCAATAGAACTATAGTTTGCACTGTTCAAATTATCATTGATATACAGATTCAAAACAATTCATTTCTTTGCTGGATAGGAGAATCTACGACGACGTCTACCCCAAAATGGTTCAGGATTATTTTGTCTCTCTACATTGAAAAAACAACAACAAAACAAATAAGTTACTTTATGATTGTAATTAGATTTCTTTCAACTGGTTATCTGAAATTTGAGTTTGAGATCGTTATTTAGATGATTGTTTACAAGGGATCAATCTGCTAAAGTGTTCGAATGTATTTAAATTCTTTCTAGATCAGTCAGTATTCTATTAGCTTATTGGATACCTCAGAAATGACTGATTGCTACTGATTTTATTTCAAATTTACCGATAAAACGGTTCATCAGAAAATGAGAAGGCTATATGGCATTCAAAATATTTTTCAATGCCCTGATGTTCCGAGTAATGCCAAACTTGTAGAGGATACTCAAAAGCCATTTTAGCCTTGAAATATAGAATTCTAACGTGGAACTCTCATCTATTATCAAAAGGAGACAAATTGTATAGCTGTGATGAGGCACTCCTCTTGCAATTTCTAGTATGAACATCATACAAACCTGCTTCTATCTGCAATTCAATTGGATCTTCAAATTCGTCTGAGGAAGAATGATAAGAATATGAGGCGTTGTTGGTGTTGACGAACAATCGATAACATAAAGATATGGGCGCGACATAGGATATTGTGAAACTCATGTAGGTTCTTGGAATATCCATGACACCAAAACTATATTCAAAATACAGATTTGTATGAAATATATTAATTTCAATTTAGAAATAATTGCTGTATTGGTGATGAATGGGTTCATAATTTAAAAGTAAAGTTATATTAACGCTGCAATTTTCTTATAATTAATTCTCACCGTCATCATCATCATTGTCATTCTCCTCTATGTTGGTTGTCCCTAAAATTAAATCCAATTTTAATCAATTTGATGGCACAACCTACTGATTACAGCAATTATAAATCAAAATTGCTACCAAAGAGGTAAGTATTTGCTTTTTTCTTTGAGATTGGCAGCATTTTCAAGAATGAAGCACCATCAATTGATATTTCAACAACAGTTATTGTGCAACAAATTGGAGAGGCAGAACATGAAGATAATGCATTGAGAACAGCAAATTATGGACTAAGAGAATATTGACAACTATTGATGAAGGACGCCTTGTATATATAGACATGTCTAGTTCAATGTAAATCAACATTTGGAACAAGACACCAATCGTTGTTTTAATGTTGCAGCATAATGATATAACGATGTAGATGAGATAAATCGAAATCAAAATAGAAAATCACATGACTTACTTGCAATAGTAAGGGAAACCACCCCGAAGAGCATAAACATCAACAGTGTCAACTTCATCTGAATATAAGCAATACAATAGACATGTTTATTGTTTACAACACTGAGAGTAGCACTGGAATGTTGGAAACATAATTTCATATTACGTGTGAAATATCGTTTAAACCTTTCCAAATTCAGTGTATGCTGCTGTAGAAAAATGAATGAATTTGTATTGCATATATCAAGCGTTTGCATGAGCGTAGTCATATCAAACCATCTCAGATTGGTCACGTCAATCTTTGTCAATGGTTTTTTACAGTTTGATATACATAATGATCTTCCAGCTTCTATTGAACAATGCCTCGAAGTTTTCAAATTCAGCTTATATACACACACTTGAAGAGAACGAAGATAGTCTCTAACAAGTCGTAAAGGACAGCTATTATGGAAGGCAGGGATTGCCAATAAAAACTATTTTAACGGGAACTTTTATTTTACCAACTGGGAAAATAATTTTTTAGGGGACGTTGAAAAAGTATAGAAAAGAGTTTGGAACAACTGAAAGTATTTTAAATCAACATCGATACGTATAATCATTTAAAATTGTTCAGATATGACATTTACACAACAATAACATGATTCTTACCTTCTAAGACATATAATTTACTGTACACGTCGGCTGTCAATGGTAGTCTGAGGAATGTATTCACACTTGATTCTATTTATAGCTTTTAATTCACGCTATTCGCTGTTAGCTGACCCCCCTCGTGATTTTGTGACGTTATGAAGAAGAATGACAGGAACAAGAGAGATATGTTTTGATTTCAAACAAAATAGCATTTGTTTGATGTCAATAATCTACGAGCATTAAAGCAATTATAAATAGTTCAATAAAAATCATGTTTTCTAAGCATTGGATAATTGAGAAGGAGAAAAGGATGGCTTTCTGAATTTTATTGAAACGTACGCTGCCAACAGTCATGTTTCATTCAAAAGTAAAATAAAATAAAGTGAAATGAAGCAAAGAAACATTTTAAGCATCAAATCTCAAAACTCAAGAACTCCAAACAGTTCAACATAGAGGCAAAATGGAAGGCTCATACCAATCAAAGATAGACGTGTGCCATACGGTTTTGTTGGAAATTTCAAGCTATCTATATTTTCATTGTACTGTATATTGAGACTGCTTATAGGTATTCAAAAGGAAATTGTGAGCATGTATGACTATACTGAGTGACAATGTTGACTATTGGAGCTTGCAAGACTTTGCCAACACCATTATAAGCTAGATAGGCTTAAAGATAGTTCATTGCTTTTAATTGTTGCTGTATAATTTGTACATATTTTGTGTATCCCAAACGTGCATTTGTAAAATGTTCATATCCCTGTGTATACATTTCTATCCATTCTGATTGGCTTTCAAAATGAATCAGATGGTTTAGAGTGCAATCAGTCCACTGGATACGCATTCAGCCAATCATTTCTTTAAGCTCGTGATTGTATGATCATGTTCAATCAGAAATTATGAAGGGTCACCACTTATGTCACAAGTAAAGACATTAGGTAAAGCTTTGTTTATCAAATTCAATAAGATAACCTATTTACAAGAGCATTTTTTAGTCTAAACATCAATACAAAAAAAAAAAACATTTTCATGAACTTATAGTTAGACCTGACAATGAAATAATGATTATTACACGATATAATAAATAGATTAGATGCATCATTGTGTGTTGTGCTGTGGATGTTGCCTGCTTTTCTGACAGTCCAGTATAGTTGAAGCGAGTTTCAGTTGAAAACAGGAAGACTTTTCAACACAATACCGCGAAAAAGAATGCTAAAACAAATCCCCATAGATTGTTCCAAAAAAATCTTTCTGTCAACAGAATTATATTTATAAGAAAAACGTAAATTTAATTTCATACAAGACAACGGGATATAAATAAAATGTAGGATAACATTGTTCAAATGTTCCTCTTCTTTGTTAATCATTTGTTGTCAAGTAAATCAACGAGCAGACTTCAAGCATGACACTACAAAGTCAAAATTATTGTCTGCATTCAATTGTTGTAAAGTAAAAGTAAAATTCTTGCAAGGTAGGAAATGTTACTATTTTTGATGTGAAAATACGTGCACTATAATTCATCAAGGTTTGTAATGATGGTATAGAGTATAATGAGTAAGAGATTCGTCAGCAAAGTATCAGTATGATAAAAATAGGTATAATTGATCTCCCAATCTATTTCGCGTTTTTTTAAGATAAAGTTGAGGATACTTCTGTTGGATCTCTCGGGAGTAGTGGCAATTGAAATTGCAAGCAAATTATCAGCAATGACCGATTGATTAATTATCATTGAATTCACTTTTCACTTTGAACGTTCACAAAAAATAGGAATCAGAATTTCTTCACTCGACGATCGTCAACTATTTTGCTTCTCTTATTTTTATTATTATACCAACTACAAAGATGTGAAGATAAAAATCCTTTTCAATAAATTTTACCCCCACAAATTGTCAAAAAGTATTGAGGATTCAATTTGAGACTGGTAACATGAGTCATGCTTGGGTGATGATTGAGGGTTGTGGTTAAAGGCCTACTGTTTGGTTTTGAATGCAGGTACCAGGAGTGTAATCTTTTGTTGCAATATTTTTGATTCTTAAGATTTGAGCACTCTTCCATTATACACTCCATCAATATTCATTTTCTCCTTTTGTTAATCTGCGTGGATACGCTTAAAAGCAAAATCGGCCATGCCTGTTCATTCCTGATTTCAATACATGATTTTAGTATTTGAAGATTACGAAGAGCGGGTCCCGGCCTTTTCTAGAAAGCCTCTATTTAGAAAAAAGCAGCCACTATCTACAATAACGTGCATCGACAGACCGCTATCTAGAAAAACAAACATCCACCAGTCACTATCTAGAAAAAACGAACATCCACTGGCAACTATCTAGAATGCCGAGAATGGTAAGAACAAACGAACATAGGTCGGCTGCTATCTTAAACAAACGACAATAGACCCCGAAATCTAGAGTAGCAAGTTAAAACAGCTGGAGAAGCTCGGCGGTAGGATGTAGGTGTAAAAGGGGAAGAAAAAGTTCGAAGATACGCTATATTGTTCAACCAAACGTAAGTACTGTGTAAATCAAAATTTAACTCCATCTAAATCTTGCTTTTATAAACAGCACGGACGAGGAGAAAAGTCATTGTGGTTTTACGTTGTTTTTTTTTAATGTATTCTTACAACCATCAGCAGAATATATACATCAATAGCCAATACATATAAACAATGTATTTATCAGTCTCAATTGCTAATGCAAATGTTTCATGTATTGATGTTTCAATGCTTATTGTTTTGATAGTATTGAAATATCAATATCAAGAAATATCAATATGATGTTTCAAGAAATAAGAAATATCAAGAATAAAGATATCTCCCCAGTTATCTGATCTTATTTGCACCCATATTTCTATTAATAAACCGTTTTGTATGAAATCTGTTTTCTCCGTGTCCATGTATCAGTTCGTACTTGAACTTCTCTACAGCAGATGGTTTTTTGTCTCTATTGTATTCTATTGTGTTATTTGTGACTGACTGAAATGCTTTTCAAGTCCATTAAATTCCGAGGAGACCATTGTGATTTTTCCATTAAAATACTATGATATTAAAAATAATAAACGCAAAATATCAAACGCACCACTAGCTTTGCTACAACCTTCAGGGTCGTATATAACGCATTTGTGCATGCAGCTACGAGTACAGTTAAGTTCTCTTGTAAAATTATGCTCTTGCATAGAGCTGCTACTTTATATGTAAGAGTTAAATAGAATTTCACAAACCTTGTTTATTGATTGAAGCTGTACTGGGAGAATTCTAGAGATACTGCTAGTCGAATCGATATGAGGCGTAGCAGAGGCTTCTTCATTTTAATGGGTACTTTTTATTTACTAAATTTGATTTACATGCTCAAGTTTGGATCGTTTAGCCTTGATTCACAGGACCTTTTGTATTGTAAAAACATTTTGCATGATTTTATGACCACACTTGAAGGTGCTAAATTTTACTAGGCCCTATTATGAAATTAATAGGGCCTAGTGGAGCTAGTCTACACTTTGATGTCTCGCAAATGTGTTGTCTACGAATTTATGTGTGACTTCTGTGATGTGAGGTATGTCGGTTACACATCAGGACACCTTCATCAACGAATTGGCGAGCACGGTGGGTCGAGTTTGGCAATCGAAAAGAAATTGAAAACTTGTAATCAAAAAATCAGTGACGTTGAAAACCAATTCAAAGTTATTCGAAAGTGCAGTAATGATTTTGATTGTAATACCTACGTGATCTATCTGGAACATTGAACATCAAATTTGCTTTTCCTTTTCAGTAGAGAACACTTGTATGACAATAGCTTCCAAACTGAGCAGAACACCTGTTAAGATTAATGAAATACAGCTGTACATTATAATTGATTGATACTTTGTGAGATAAGTTTCGATTTCTGCTTGAACTTGATATTATGGGATTGGAGTCATCAATGCCCAGGGTTATACTGCAAACGCCATTGAAAAAGAACGCAATGTGCTCAGGCATCAATAAGACAGATAACCTCTACCACGGTACTAGAGGGGTGCCAGAATTTAACCCAAGATCATCCTTCCAATTCTGGATTCTTTATCAGATATTTGGAAGTAGGGGTATACAGTACAATAACTAATTATCAATAGTTGTTTGTTCTTGTCTTGTAATACTTGTATTTTTCTTTTACATTAGACAGGAAAGAAATACGGAGAGGGTATAGTGCTTATACCTGGTCGTGCAGCTCTCCTGGAGCAATTACCAATACCAGAGCTGCATGGCAATGGTATGTTCTCAACTACACCACCCATATTTCAGCAGTTATACACTGTTCAAATCTCAATCGAGGAGAAAAGGGTTAGTAACAGTATGAAAGTAGTACTTAGAATAGAAATAAGATGCTTTACATACAATGTGCATCGCACTACTTTAAAGAGTAAATAACATGAACTAAGTACTGAGATACAAAATAGCACTTCAAAACAATAACTGGGTAGACTGTGGCATACATATATATGTAGATTACATTAAATTTGTATATTAGATTAGATTAATCAATGTTTATAGACAGAGAAGTATCGAGCAATTGAAATCGCTATTTCTTTTTGCAGACAACACCAATAGCATTTGCCTCGTAAGAATTCTGAAACATATGATGCACTTATTGAATTCATTAAACAAACTATTCCCACCCTCAATACTTTCATGATCTTCACAGACTGGGAAAAAGCTGCACAGCAAGCTTTTGAATCCTCTTGGGACACAGCGAACATCAAAGGGTGTTACTGGTGTAAGAGAATAAGTTAGTCGCCACAAGCAAGAGTACAGATTGGGTAGACTGTTTTAAACAGACATTAATGTGAGAGAAACAATTAACTTGCTATGTGCATTAATTACCATTTTTACCACAGGACCACAACAAAGAGTCAATTGCATTGGATACACAATGAAGCGGAAAGAAGTTCAAGAGGAGGCCCAAAAAATAAAGTGTTGAACTTGTTGAGGTATTAACAAGCAACATGGCTGAATGAATACGGGTTATCCAAACTATCAGTTAACGGACTATTTCGACGCACCAACAACAACAAATGTGAATCACTATTTGCAGAATTTACAAGGCAGAAAAAACAGCGGAGATATGGAGTCTACTTTGGTAAAAGTTCACCACCTTTACCATTATTCCAAACACTATATTGATGAGTACTTATTCATTACAATTTTTTTGCAGACGCTATTTTGAGAATGTCCGACAAAATGGAAGTTTGCTTGCGGGACAATGTCTCAGCCTGGTGGGAACGGCGTATTTTGTAGAAGGTAGAAAATGGAGTTTGCTCTGCAACCCAAAGGCATGACTCAAATACAAAAGATAGGGAACAAACCTTCGCGTTTCTGAAAGAATAGCATTTTTAAAGAACAGGAGTTATGCAGGTTTAGAAACTGCTTTCTACCAATTAGACGTCTGCATGACCAATGTAAAAGATGTACATTGAGTATTTTCATTCACAGAAGCCGAGCAAGCATTTAGAAATGGGGAGTTACCTAGAAATGACAGAGCTTTGAGGAACACATGAAAACACTTCCTATGAAATAATTCTAAATGACAGAAGTTACAAATCACATGATTTTTTCTAGCCGGAATGTTCAGTTACCTGGAGCTGCTGTTGATGCCGAAAACGATGCTGATAGTACGTTTGCTGTTCAGTTATAGCCAATAATAATATTACTGGAACTCATTTTATACTAAAGTTATAATTTGGTGGCTAATTCAGATCTTCGTCTCGAACCCTCAAGAGCAGATATGATGGGTGGGAAGGATAGTGATGACAATCATGAGTAACTTAACAGTGCAATAATATGTAGAAATCACCACTTTTGCAGAAGCAATCATTAATAGCTAGTGGCCTCGGAATCAAGGATGATTCATCATTTTTTTTTTCTATCTTCAGTGATTTGCAGCCTAACTCACAACCTCGCAATCAAGCTCCCAGTTCCCAGTTATTCCTCATCATACCAGAAATGCTTAGTATCATTTATTACAGTATCAAGGGAACATTGTTTTACCTGAGATTATGCTATGTATTCTGATATCCCTGTTGTTTTACCCGGAGTATTTAAAATGGATGATGGTCATATTTAAAATGAAAGTCAGTAAGTAACCATTGATATAATATGTAGAAAAATCCACTCTTGAGCAAGAAATCTTTAGCACCTAGTGGCCTCAGAAATGAGGATGATTCATGATATATTTTTTCTATCCTCTGTGGTTTGCAGCCTTTTCTTACAGACCCTGAATCTCGCTCCTATCCAGGTGCCTTAGCTTTGTGTTGCACTCAGTGTAGCTCAAATCGATGATGATTCTATTGAATATGAAAATGAGTAAGTAAAAATTGACATAATATGTAGAAAGCTCCACTTTTGAGCAAGCAATCGTATACTAGCTATTGTCTCTGATAGCTCATACAAATTATGATTTGTCTTGTTTTCCTTTCAGAGATTCAGAAGGAATTATGATGGAGGAGTCTATAAACATTAAAAAAAATGATGGTAATCCTCTACCATGTAATTCTTTGTGTTACACATGTCAAGATACTTCAAAGCCACACCTTTAAAAACCCATTGCTACCTACAAACGTTTTGCATATTAGAAAATGACCCGGACGTTGTGGAATTCAATGACAACGCACAAGATGTTAGTAATGAACGAGGTGCGTATTGCTACACAATCAAATCGAAAGCATACTTGACATAAATGCCGTCAACTATTTCTATATCCTACTTGAAATTTGATGCACTTTTTGTTTTACCGTAAGATAGCTTCAATTTGCGCTTTCAGATATACTGGAGACAATCGGGGAGCCAGGCAACCCCCTTGCATTTGTGAAATCACAACTGAAAATTATCACACCCTTATCCAGCTATTATGACCTATGATATCCATTTTTTTAACAGTTATCATTAACCAAGCTTAGCACTGAGTCTTTGCGGACTACAGTAAATCGAAAGGCAGCAGAAATCTAGGATGACCAAATGTTGCCTTAAAATATTGACTCCATAACCACCTCCGCGGAATTTAACACATGGGTGATTTTTCATATACCTTATTTGCAACAATGTTTTAATGATATTTCAAAGTTGAATTGAAAGTTTAAAATATCTCTTTTCCAGGGTTGGGGTGCAACTTTCATCGTGTCTATTTTGCCGAAGTTATACCCTGCCATCTTTTTATCAATTCCTTGCTTGTGCCTTGTCTACTACAGTGTTTGTAGCATCCAAATAAACACCAGGCTGAGTGAGCACACTCTTGAATGCCTACAATTCATTGGGAATATTTCACATATACACTTTGTGAGCTTGTGATTGAAAAGTCTATTTATAAATATTGTAAAAGCACCGTAACTATTAGAATTTTTGTTATCTCTGTATGTATTCTATTCATCCTTCAAATGTGTATCAGCTATTCCAATAGGATAAACACAATCAAAATTAAAATATCAAAAACGTTATTGCAGTGGTTTAATGTCATATTGGTTGATTACTAGCCATATTCATTATCTGAGTCATCTGGCCAAAAGCACCTCTTTGAAAATAAATTTTACCAATGTAGGAATTTCCAGATCGAAAGTAAAATGACAACATGATAATCGATCAGTTGGTTGAGTTCGATATAATATTTCAGAAAACACTTTTTCAGTTGAGTCAAACTTTAAGGACTGATTCACTAAGTTCAATAATGTCGGACTGAGGGTAATTTATATTCTATGATTATGTAATCGTTCTAGAAGTACAACCGTAGTGATTTCTGCACTTCTAAATCATCTAAGGTAAAAGGGACTTCAAATTTATCTAGTATATACAAGTAATATCAACTTAATTAGCTTCTAATTTTCACAAATATGCGTAGCTTCCAAACATTTATTTTCAATCTGTACGTCCGATTTTGATTAATACAATACTTAAATTTCCCAAACAATATTCATCAATTATCGATGCAACACAAAAACCAAATGATTTAAAACAAATCACGTTTATTGTGAGATATTTGCTGCCACTGAAGATGGGTTCCAACCAACAATAGCGGGGAGACTTTGATTCAAATAAGGAATTTTGACGGTCACAAGAAAAACTTTTCTGATAATTGAAAATTGATATCAGCAACATGATAATTGATGCATCAAGACCATTTGGAATTGATTTGATCAACTGCATAGAGCTGATGGATACATACCGACATACTGATGCTTTATTTTTATTGAGACTATATGTTAAAGGGTTTGAAATGATAAGCAGCCTCTGTTCAAAATTTTGTTTGACTTCTGGACCCAGAAATCGAACTCGTTTTTGTGCAGAAACAATAGAACAGCGTGGTCGACGTCAATCAAAGTTGGGAAAGTGTTTGGTGTCGTAAGCGCTATGAGATCCTAAAAAGTGATACTTACCTTTCTGTATCGTTAGTCGAGATCAACAAGAGTCAAATGGATTTGCTCACTCTTGTTTGAATGTATTATGCTTAGCCATATGCCATTGTCTCTGACAAGTAAGCAAAACAATATCTGATATCAAAAAAATCAATCATCACCTTAATACTATAAGACTTTAAATCAATGTTGCCTATGATGCACTAAATTATGGATATTTGAAATACTTTTACTAACCAAATTGCAATTGAATTCGAATGATTTGAACAGATCTGTATGTTCATCCCTATCAATTGTTGCTGCGTTGGCAACTTCCGGTTCGTGACAGGGGAGGTAGTTGATTGATATATCAGATGAAAGAAACATAGTGAATAGTTTATACTGTAATACGATTGTAATGATTGATTGATGTGAAGACTATTGAAACCTGAAGTAGCGGGAAGCTGGCGTCTCCCTATCCTCCCTCCCTCACAGCGGAAAGGCTATTTCTTCCTTTTTTGGTTAATCATTTGTTGTCGTGTAAATCAATGAACATATTTTAAGCATAAATTATACTCAAGCTTATAATCCATCTATATACATCATTGAAAAGTAATGGCAAATTTTATGAAGTGAGAATCAAGTACGAATTACTTTTTCATCAGCAAATACTTCGACATTGGTGAGTTTAACTGTAGTTATGATTGGGAATGCAAAAATATTTCGGTATGAGGCTCATTAACATGAAATTTCTTTATTTTACGTTCAATAGCAAAGTATCCCTGTCCCATATAATGGGAGCATGTGATCTGCTAAACTATTCGGCATTTCTTTCCTTCAGTGGCAGTTCACCATATCTTGCATCTCTAACGATAAATTGAAAATCATTGAAATCACGCTTAACTCGGAACCCGCAGAAAAAGAAACAGGCAAATGCGCTTCTTTAATCGGAGGTTGTTACAGGAGGGATATAAGTAAGATGTCACGGGAAGTGAAATTGGTATTCAGATCTCACACGCGTACAGAAATAAATGGCGGTAATAGCGACGAATACAGGGTACGTAAAATGCGTCTCAACAGGGAGTCGTAGTTTGACAAAATTACGTAGTTTCCATTTCTGTTAATTACATTCCAATTTTGCTTTAATGATGACTTTCTACCTTCTTGTGTGTCTCGTGAATGATTCGACGGTCTGGGAAAGTGTGGTAGTTGCATATCCATTGTTATTTCAAGTATGTGATTAGTTAGAATCAACAACATGTGTACAGCAGACAAAAAGATATATCTGCAGCCGTTTCTGTGTTGGTTGATCGACTACAGACAATGGCACCCCTTCAGCTATTGGTTAAAATGAACTATTTTAATTTGACTTTTCTGTAGATTGGAAGCCAAGAACTAGGAACTTAGTGTTGCTTGAATAGAAATATCGAGGAATGCTCTGAACTTTTGAATTAGATAATAATAAATGTGTTAACCTTGAGTTAAAATTCTTGATAACAGGGTTAAGGCTGATTACTAAAAAGATGTTTTTGATGTGAAGAAGTAATATGCGACTTTCTCTTGAGACAGAATAACGAATATTTAATAAATCCAGAAATTCCACTCTTTTTTCAATTTGTACTTCATTTATTTCAATGTAATTACTAATTTCTTGTTTATATAGATGGTGATTCATTCAGATAACGTCACTTCATTTCTTCACAGTTAACCCCATCTGCGACGGCGTCTGCTCCAAAATGGTTTAGGATCATTTCGTCTTGCTAAATGAAAGAGAAAATGAGGATAGAGTTTTATTTTTTCTCGATTTTATTACTAATTAAAGGATTATTATTCTAATTGAAAATGGAAATCCTTCCTCAGAAAATGGTAAGAGACACCGTTTCACTGAAAAGAAAATTTTACCATGGATAGCCAAAAGTGAAGACCATAGAATGTTTACTAGGACAATGATTTAGTTGTACTAATGTTCAAATATTTTTAATTATATTACAAATATATCAGAACCATATTGCTCAAGTCTATGAAACCATTTTAAAATTTGGATATTAAGAGATGCATATTGCAGCCTCCGACTTTGCATCAATTTAATATTTTAGGCTGTTTATCATTCACAATATTGCCAAATCAAATAATTCTAATGATTTAGGAACATTCAATAATTTTCATTCAAATTCTTTTACAACAGTATCAATCTTACAGTCAAGCTATCTTGACAAACAATTTTCTTCCTCAGAAGAAAGGCAGTATTAATTCATACGCAAATCTGAAGGTTTTCCAAGTTTTCAAAAGTTTGCTACCATTGATCTATTTCAAAAGTGAAAGCCTGAAAACATCGTGATCGCCAAAATAGGGCAAATAAATAGCAGCAATGTCAGAGTACTCCAAAGGGGTTCCATTTTTAAGATGCCATTACCAGGATTGGATAATATGTGCTCCACAGTTAAAGGTAAATTTATCACAATGTTATTTTGTATGTACTAACATAAATGACGAGAATGATGTTCACATATCAATCATACCTGCTTCCATGTGCCTCTCAATTTGATCTTCGAATTCATCGTAGGAGACTGAACAGAAAATAAGAGTGTGAACAGCTTAATAGATTTACATTGCTTTTCTTACTAAGGTAAAGTTAATTTTTTGCAAATTAGACTTGATCTATGTTTTAAAATTTCTCGAAAGAGTATAGTTTGGATTGTGGATTTCTGTAGTCTTTGTAAGAGAAGTGTTAACAATGTACTGAATCCAGTCAAATCAAAACACTGACGGTAGAAAGGAACATAGAGGTAGTACCATGCTACAGTAGTATTCTTGCTTTGGATAAATTATTCCTTCTCATCCGATTAGATCAAGTTCTCAATGTGGTTTTTCAAATGATTTCCTTTCATTATTCGATAGTCCTGTATATTGTGTTGGTTTGCAAATGTTATTGACTTTTATTTCAAGAAACACCACAACAGCTATGCGATTTCGTAACCGTATACTCTTGAATTGATTAGAAATTGACATTCTTGGATAGAAAATTAACAGATTTTTAGTGAATCGGTACTATAAAGACCAATGCACTGTCCTTGAATGATGCAAGAAAGGAGAGCTTTAATGGAATTTTAAACAAAATCATGCTTAACTTCAGTTGAGAATAGCACTCAATCAAGATATTAAATGCTTGTTTTTAGTAAACTGATTCTAGAACAAGATCGTTAACTGTAGAGCCGTCTCTAATTTTAGCTATATATGTACTTGTATCTAGTATCTTTTTGTTTAAATTGGAAGTTAATGACCTATTTCAAGGAAAATTGATTTTGAAGAAGTTACTTGTATACAGAACGAATTTGCTATTCATGCTGTTCTTACCAACAGATCAATAGTTACACCCCCATGGACTTGATTGTTGTACTCATTATAAGAATATTTATGCAGGATACAAGAAATTTTGAACTTGAAGCAAGTTTTTCAATTTTTGCTGTGAAGCAGACAATTTACTGCAAGAGACAGACAATAGATCGATTTTTGAAACAGCAAGCTAATGGTTAATTTGGAACTTTTCTTTAATGAAATGCTACTTTATGATATCTCTTAGCTTTGAATCTTCTTGTATTTGTAGCGAAATAGCGTACTTCAATTGGGCATGTGAGCATGCACAGTATTGAATGTCACATTCGCTCAAGAAAAATACGTTGTAAAATTTGTTATTAAAAAGATCATTATAGTAGATTCCAATAGCAATTCTGCTCTCACCTTCTCTGTCATCAATCAAATCATCCTCCTCGTTTCTTGTTCCTTGAATGAAATTTCAAATAACTATCATATGTGTATACGGTAGTTATTGCAGTAATGCTTCAGCAAAATTGATCGCAGTATTTGGGAATGTTTTGAATACAACAGTGTGAAAAACAATTTAAAAGGTACTCTTTCTTTGCTTGATACGATTGCGCATGGAGAAGAATTTTATGTGTAAAATGTAAAGTAAGTTGGATGATGTGATTTCTAACCGTTATTTCAGACTTTGCTCCCTAGCTTAATACGATCACTATTAGGAATAATATACTTAATCTTTGTTGCAAAAATTAAGGGGTTCTAAGCGTTATTATTAGTACCAGACACGGTTATCAAACGATTCAGCAAATGCAGTAGGTAATATTCGATTACTTAAATGTACTGCCTTTGAAACACATGGATTATACAAAGAATATACAGATTATTTTTTGAAGCTATGTTTATTGTAAGATGGAGAGATCGAGTGTAAGCGGAGGGACATTATAATATCCAATTACATGACTTACTTGCAATAGTAAGGGCAACCACTCCCAAAAGCATCAACATACATAGTGCCAACTTCATCTGAACATAAGCAATACAATAAAAACTCTTATTGCCTACAACACGGTGATTAGCAGAGAAATGTTATTGATAAATCAAGGTAACTACAGATTTTTTCCATTACAAAATTTATCACTGACTTATACCCTCAAATTTTCTCAATCAATAGTTTGTCTTAATCTATTTTTTTATGGATCCGAAAAAATTCGCTCAATATCCCGATCTTGAGCTTTTATACGTTTAAAATACATTTTATAATTACATAACATAAGCAAATCTAAAAAAAATCATCAACATCAGCATATCTTTATTTCAAAAAATGCATCATGTTGAGGGTTATCGCATTTCCTGCTTTTATGTTAATTACGTCATCTTGAACCTAGCCAACAAATGTGTCTAGGTTCAATATAACTACATAACAGTGAGTGTTGGACAGGTATAATATGAAGGCATTCAAAGAAAACATGATAGCTTTTTCCAATTCGTGCAATATTTTGATTAAATAAGTGCATAAAAACCTTTTGTAAGATATAACTTGAAAGTCGCCAGCCAAAGTAACAAATTATTGAAAAGAGTCACTTTGGTACTTTTATTTTGGAAGGGTGTTAGCAGATGAATGCAAAGGCTTTGTTTTTGACCTATTGGAGTTTATATTTCGAGTTTTCTACCCGTACAAGCATGTTTCTTTTGCGTTGATTTATCCTCAAAGTTTACTGTTTTTGAGGATTCAGATGTGCAGGATTTTAAACAGGGACAGTAATGAAATAAGTCACGAATGAAAGATGGACGGTGATTTAGGGCAAATAGAGCTTTCATCATGCTCTACGTAATGTGACTCAGTTGGAAGGATTGAAATATCTCCCTCATTATTCCTTAACTTTGATTGAGTTATTCTGTAGCGGCGAGAAATTACAGCTAATGAGAAATTCACGCTTATATTAGACCAATATTCATCTAGCAGCAGTGTGATATACATCAAAGTCTGAAGAATGCTCAATATTTGCAAGGATATCCAGCTTCATACTTTTCTTGAAACTCGAATAAAACTCATGAGTATTAGTGTTTTGACTTGAATTTTTTATTTTTGTGCGCTCCACTTGTTTGTATAATTCTACTCATCAGCAATGATAACAGCTCTCATGAACCATGAATTTATCTCTTTCAATGACAGTAGAGTCTTTTGTACGCTAGATATGAAATGTCTTATTATTTTCATCCCTATTGACTATGTTAGTTTCTCATCCATTTAAGCATGGAAGCATAAATGGTTGGTCTGCTAGCTTTCCTTTGTAACAGAATATTCTAAAACGTCAAGTGAAACACCTGCAATCTTATTGGTCGACATCCTAGGACAAACAATTGCTGGAAAAGACGTATTCAAAACAAGAGAAATTATAAATAAAATAATTTTCGCTTTCATTATTATAAACCTTAATGTTTGCATCATGTTTACTACAATCGAAAAAGTCTGAGAACATATTCTAAAATTGATTAAAGCTTGGCTTGAAATTAGAGACTCAAAAAATAAGCATGATGATAGACACAAGCAGTCATGTTTACAAATATTTCTCGTGTGGAACCACGAATAAAAACACAACGATGGTGTAGAAACCCTTTAATCACACTTTATATAACTTAAATAGATAGTTAATTTGTTAGCAAGCTAATGTACTATACACTACATAGCTTCATCGATTACGTGCAAACATGAAATATTCATTTTATTATAACAATTTTAATCTCTAGAAAAATTTGCTAGAAAAAGTGTTGAAATAGAGATAAAAATTTGCAAGGATTAAACGTTACTTCAAACAGAATATTAATGATACCACACATCAGAGGATTTTTGAATCCACGTTCTTGCAACAAGTGATCTTACCTTTCTTTGCCGTCCGTCAAGTTCAGCGAGAGTCTGTTGAGTATGCTCTCGCTTGTCCGTATTTATGCGTTTAGATTTATGCAATTGTCGATTGCTAAGCCCCGGTGATCATACGACAGTCACGATAAACAAAAAAAGACATGAAAGGGTGATCTTTTGATTTGAAGCAGAATAGCAACTGTGTGACCCATTATACTGTCACGTTTAAAAGTAACTGGGTAATTGAATTCTCCGTTTCTGTTTTATCTGCACCCACATCACCATCCATTACGGCCAATTAAAAATACTAAAAAAACTTGTAATGCAAAGCAAACGTAAAACAGCAATTAAAAGCTGCATTAAAAGTGTTTGCCTGGTAGTATTGGGAGCCCACTATTACATAAGCGCTCAATGTAAGCACGTCATGAATTTCGCGGTGCAATTCCAGACAAATCAATATCTACCGATAGTTGATTAATCCACTGCACTTTTAGGTTCCAAGACAATACGGATTTTTTTCAGATTTTACTTCAAAGTATGGAAGGTAGGGATATTCTAAAATCTATTTTCATGTTAATTAAAGCTTGCTAAGAGTTTTGCGAATGAAGAGAAGCAAGCCTGGATTCTAGATTGTCAGCTGTATTCCTGTCCAGCTTTTTTTCTGAACATGGTTGGTTTTCGCAGATTATAGGCGTGGTATCTGATTGAATGCTCAGAATGTCACAGGAAGCTCGTGATCAATTATAAAGAATAAAGATCAATCAGCATGAGACCGAGATCCATCATTTGGTGTGCT
Source organism: Haliclystus inabai (assembly GCA_025505365.1). Lineage (NCBI taxonomy): Eukaryota > Metazoa > Cnidaria > Staurozoa > Stauromedusae > Haliclystidae > Haliclystus > Haliclystus inabai. The sequence continues at coordinate 22,601 of JANVCG010107648.1, forward strand.
TTTAAACAATACCCATGGTCGTGGGGGCTGGCGTCTTTCTGATCCCACCACAGTTGAAATGCTGATATTTGCTATTATCCTATGTGACCAATTACTCAAAGTGGTGATCAATTGTGATCAATATAGTGATAAATTTTTATAACTACTTTCCAATAAAGTCTATAATGGTGGGTGGCCAGTAAAATGAGGTTCTGATCATAGCAGAATCATTAATGTGAGTTGGTAAGGTTGAGGCAAACAATTTGTAACAAAGAAAAAATACCTTGATGTAAGAGGTATGAACCTGGATAAAATGATGTTTAATAGATTGGAAATGCTTTTAACCCATTTTTTACACAGAGGCAGCAAAGAACAAAGGGTAATGGAACATAGTCTGAATGGAGTATACAGTGAGTAAAATCTACTCGATACAAGCAATTCGAGCTTCACTGTAACTCTTTCTCTGTGCCTTGACGTATTAATGCCAATAACTCTATGTCATCAGAGACGCGATCCTACTTCAATTTATATATAAATTGAAAATTGACCTTACACTTACACCTTTGAAGATTAAACATATCTAAAACGCGTATAACATATTATATAATTAAGTACTAGTTTATTCTATCTTTATGAATAAATCGTATATTTTATTGTTTCACTTAAATGTAAGCAGTTTCAATTCAATTCGGTTTCATTTCAATGCAAATTGCTTCAAGTTTTACTTCTATTGTCTGAAAATAGTTTCAAAGCCAACTTTATGAGCACTTCGTCCAGTCCAATGTAGGCATTTTTAAATAGTTCCATGTCCTCAATACTCATAATTGCTGCACTGACATCATTTGATTCAATGATAATTATTCCTGATCAAATTGCTATTCATTACTAATGAATCTATATACCTACAACTTTGGCTAACGTTAGAGGGGCAATGCAAGACCCCATTTATACAGCGTTCCATAGATTGTAGTCTATAGAGCTTGGAGCGTGACGACGTGAAACTTGCTACCTACTCTTTCTGAACAAGCATATAATAGGATTATTGTTTCTAGCTACCAAACTCCTTGAAATTTTATGGTCTCGTTGAGTCCAAAGAATTTGAATTGAATGCTGGAAACAGGCTCAATAAAAGGAATATAGGTCAATCTGTAACTTAGTTCCTCCTAGGTTTATTCACAATCAAATGAGCAATATCTACAACTTTGGGTAATCTAGAAGATTTGATCTTCTGACTCAAAAATGTGTTGTATACCATTTTTAATGTGGTTTGTGCAAAGCAGACTATGTCGGTTATGCCTGTCGTCACTTATACGAGCGTCTAGAAGAGCACACTAAGTACAGTTTTTGATAGCTTATAATATTTTTTATTTTAGTTGCCTATTTGTAAATACCTTGATGTCATATGTCGGTTATGCCTGTCGTCACTTATACGAGCGTCTAGAATAGCACACTAAGTACAATCTGGGACAATTTATATTCGCAAAAATCATGATACATCACTGGAAGATTTTGAAAACCATTTTAAAATTTTGAAGAAATGGAAATAAAATTTGGCTGTCTTGTGCACAAAATGCTGGTCATGTATACAAGAGCTAAAACCAGCATTAAATGTCCAGGGTGACTCAATTTGCGCTAAAGTTTTTTAACAGTTTTTGATAGCTTATAATATTTTTTATTTTAGTTGCCTATTTGTAAATAGCTTGATGTCATTTTGCAATTTTAGCAAGGTCCAGTTTTGTAAATTATAAGATACCGCCAATAGAGCTTATATCTTGTGTTATTGATGTTCTGTTCAAATGTTATGAATAAGAGGATTCTTATAGATCTTCGAAAACGAAAGTTTTCAAGAATAGTACTATACAGCTTCTTAATCTGTTCTTGGTCTTAACTAATTCCAAGTTTTTCTATAAAAATTATGCGCATTTCGATTGAGCTTCACACCTGTGGAGTTAGGTGCGAAATAGAGAAAAATGAAAGATTGGATCCCTTATCATCATGAAATGCTGAAACCTCCAGACACATGTCAGCACACTGATATAATTTGAAATATCCGAATTTCATTCAAATACACGTTATCCAAAGCTGACTCAAGAGGGAAGAAAGCCCTCCTTGCCTTGCAAAGCGACCAGCCTAAATTTCCGTAACCTCCTGGTACTACATGTTAGCATGCTGATAGAATTTGAGTTGTCAGGAATTTATTTCAGGAGTGCACTTATCTTCGCTCCACTCCGGAGGACTGAAAGAGCGTCTATGCCTCCCAAAGACATTGATGTGAAACCATAGTTTTTCAAATAATTTAATAATAATTGTAAAATCCAAGTGTAATTAGTTTCTTCGCATTATTGCATATTTTTTCCATCATCTCTACCATATTATTTTTTGGTTACATAAATATTAGATTTGGGTGAAAAACTTGGGGCTGGTCGATGATGTAAGTAATTCTGACCTCCGCTTAATATTTTCTGCACCGTCGACTGTGCAATTGATTTCGATTTCAAAAATATGTGCAATGAAATATATTCACGAAAACCTCAAGCATTTCGAACTTTCTTTTTTATGGTTCATAATTTCTATTTGGTTACCTTTGCCGGACGGGAGCTTTGCCCTCAAGCACATTTTATACTTTAAATGGTGTAATTGTTGTTTGAAAACATAAAACAAATTTTGTTAAGCTCAATTTGGAGTTACATCTTACCTGATGTGACCTTCGAATCCTGTAACTGAGAAAAAAGTGTGAAATTTTGAACATTTGAGCAATAGATGGTAACTACCTAAATTGATATTCTCTGAAGCTGAATCGAGCTGATATCATTTTACTTTGAATAGCTCAGGAGACCTATATGGGCCAAAGATAATTAACGACATAGAAGATAGTGCACGTTATTGAAACACAAGTGCAATTATTCGATTGTCAAATGAAGCTCAAAACATATTATTTTGTTTTATTTTTTCTCACTTGTAATATCATTAAATCAATAACATTCAATTCTTAGATAATAACTGATTCCAATTCAATTCTTTCATTTCTTTGAAGGAGCAAGGTTGTAATACCATCTACGACGACGTCTACCCCAAAATGGTTTAGGATTATTTTGTCTCTCTAAGTATGAAAGAAAAGAAAGGGAAAATTATAGAAATTCACCCAGTTCTTCATGACCACAAACATTGTAATTGCGTAATTTGTACCCTTCTTCTATATAAATTTTATTTTATTTTTAAACGAATTCAATCCTCAAAACTATGATTGATATTGTTCAGCACCGGAACTAGATATGAAATACAAAAAATCGAATGGTGGCTCCTTTCAAACTAAATCCGATAGATTTTGATAGGATAATAAGTTATTGGAGACTGCGATAAATTTCTTACATTCATTCACATATTACTGATCAAACAATATATCTAATGGTATCAGATCATCGCCTTAATTTTGATACTCAAAAAGTTACTGATCGTGAGTTGCTTTTATTGAAGATATTCTGCTATAGCTTGAAGGATTGTTTTACGACATTCTGATGGGTTAAAAAGTTTCCCATTTCTCATGCTCTACGAATTAAGAATTTTCGTAATTTATGTTTCAATATTGAAAGGAAACTAAAAGTATATGATTTAGGCAATTGACAACAACATGATTCTACACAATTCTTAACCAAAAGAACTGAAATATGCAATAGTATCTAGTCGATATTTGGCACCTTTAAGTTAGATGAAAATACTCCCACCTGATCTTATGCGTCTTTCTGAAATTTGATCTTCAAATTCATCTGAGAAAGTGATATAGAATACAGCAGAGATCAACTTATAAGATCCTAATGATTGATATTCCTTTTGAAATTTAAATTTTTTATTCACCTATGTTGTTATATTTCATGTTAAGAATTGTTTAAATATGGCATTAATTTCTACTTGTAAAACAATTATTTTCATATAAAATGATCAAAATTGCCAAAAAAAATTATCAAAATAAGTAGAACATGCATGTTTGGAAGAATAGCAGGGAAAAAACTAATAATCGTATAATAAAGCGCAAACCGTCTTGGTGACCATCACACAATGGAATCAGTATCAGTGAACTCCTCCACAACCGCGCCCTCTATAAGCTTCTAATACCTATCTGGGATAGCTACATGCCTTGGCCCATGGAAGAATCTACTTTTTACAGCATAAAGTGCGATAAACAACTCAAAAATTGCGATTGAAAAACGAAAAATAACTTATTTTTATAGGAAGTCCTGTGAAAATAGTACGCGTTGCCCTTGTGATCTTTCTATTGTTTTGAAGAAATTAATGTTTTTTCAAAATGGCCACGTTTTTTCAATGTTGCATGCACGCGTTTTACTTTGGGTTTTCGTTATATCGATATTTCAAGATGCCTAGAAGAAGAAGAGGAATTTTCAGATCCTTATCTCTCAGGAGCAGAAGCAGATGAAAATCATCGGTAAGTTTTTTTAACTTTGAATTGTTTGATGCTTTTTCCAATCACTTTCCCTTCGCTTTTACCAAGTTCAAGTAGGAGATTCGCGACCTGAGTTATAATGACTCATGACTAGTTAACACTATTATCAACCGTTGCTCTATTTACTTTTATGTTTGGTAATCACTGATAAGCTCACTTTGTTATTTGTTTATCGTTAGAAGAAATTATTAGTATGTCACGATTCTGTAGGGACAGTAGCGGTAGCTTTGTTGTTGACAATCCTTAAAGAAAGTTGATCCATATTCCGTAACCAATAAATAAATTCAGATAAAATAGTTAATTTGCGACTTCTCAATCCCTAAACAATTACAAATTTGAAGATCATATCTGTAACTGTGTGTATTAAGTTTGTAAACGCATTTTGCTTCCGATTCATTTCTAAATTATTTTGAAGTTTGAAGTATGGGTATTTATGTATAACTTTTCAGACCCACTTGATGTTCTTAACACACAACGATTCATTCAGCGATTCACTCAACCATAGCGCAATGATGATTTCATGCAGATCATAGAGACTGGGAACATTAAGCAGTTCATAAACTGGTTAACTAAGAAACAATCCATATTTATTGTGTTTCCACTGCAGTGTGATATATGCAGTCAACATACAGGACCTCATTTATATTCGTTTCACCCATGTTTATTTAATTTCAAATATTATGTAATACAATAGCATATCAATCTGTTTCACTATTATCCAAAATATGTAAGAATTGCTTATCAAAATTCAACTTCATAATTGGAATTGTTGTGTATCTTTTTTAATTACTTCTCATAGCACTTTGATGTAAGCTTCATCTAACCGACATTCTCTTCATGTACTACAGGTGACGAAAGGGAGCGAAGCGACATCCTAGAGGAAGCCGACGGCTGACTGCCCCGGGCGCAGCCCGCAAGCCGAAGGCTTGTAATCGTATAATATTTGAGAACTTTCTTGATTGCAAAGTTTCCAGATGCCAATGTAGAGTGTTTTATGAATAGAATTTGATACTCCTTACTCCAGATATGCTAATCAAATCAATGGAAATACCTGTTGTTTTATGATCTTAAATAGTTTAATGTTAAATTGAAAAATCTTGACAACAGCAGTCTACAAGTGACACAACACTCTACTTTATAGAACGCATTTGTAGACGATACATATGTGTTCATGTCTTCTTACAAAGCTCAGCAACAGGGAAAAGTTGAATTTAAATTCAAAAAATGATTAACTCATTCGACAATTCACTAGATTAATGATTTCTAGACAAGCTTCACATTTTTCAATCCATCGAGTTCTATAATTTCTGATATTTTGCTTCCTTTCATTCGACATGCGTGCCTCAAGACACAAAATTTCACTTTTAAAAATCCGAGACAAAGCGTATGTGATATGTGGATCGGAGAAGCTGTTGTAACAAATTTGCGATAGCGGCTTCTTAGACCTCAAATGGAGATTATGAACTTGAGGTCAGCTTTAGCTATCGTTTCTTAGGTCTTTTCATTAAATGACGTATATACTATTATCTATTTTGCTTAAGCTTGAACCATGTCACCCCAAAATTAAGTCAACGTATCGAATGAGTTGCAATAGACGAATTGAAGGCTCAACAATTTTAATTTATTCTCACCTTCATCGTCATTGTGCTCATCCTCCTCCTCATTTCTTCTTCCTTAGTGACAATTAAAATCAAGGTTTGTTATGATGCAAATTCCTTCAATCGTGAAACAATTAGGAATGACAATTTCAATAAACAAATTTGTATTGCTCAAACTTCATTTCTCAGATCATCTATAACTTAGAAACACCTGATGATTGATGACAGGCGTGAACGATTCGTGAGCCTTTCAAAGAGGGGTTGAAGCATAGTCAATAAAAAGAGTTACATGGTTTATTATGAGTATTGAGTAATGCAACAATTTAATCATATATAATCACGAAATATGACGAAATGAACCCTCAAAATTACAACCAATATTTCACGGATTTCAGTATTTTTCTTTTTGGATTACAAGAGCAGATGATTGCTCATATTTAAAAATCACACAACTTACGTGCAACGTTGAGTGCAACTACTCCAAAAAGCAACAACATTAATAGAGTCAACTTCATCTTGAAATCTATAGGATAATACAAAATTCCAATATCATTTTGAAACAGGGTAGCAAATATATGTTACAATGCTGTAAATAAATCATACAAGAAAAAAACACGATACCATGCGTGAAAAAATGTATTCATGTTGGTAAGAATTAATAAGTAGTGCTGTATGGGTGTTAATTTTGTCTTAGAAAGCAACTATATGATTGAACAATAGTTCACTTCTCTGTTTTCTTGTTCATGATAGACGCTCTATGCACAATATAGTGAAGACTGGAGAAGTATTATTTTGTAAATCTATGAATATTGTGTAAAAAGAAGTAGAAACCCCATTTCCTGAAAAGCCCTCTTCAAGAAATGGACTTTTTAAAAATGCATTAGAATTTGTAGATTTGCAACGAAGAAACCAGATTTGAGAGGTCATATGACTTTATATAGCAGGCTTAATACAATTTTATAGCATCGCGAATGCTCCACATCGCAGAAAAGATGTAAGTTCTCTAGATTTGAATGATATCTTGATAATATTAAATAACAAAAACTAACCATAGCATGCTTAACCTTACTCTCTGCTCGTTTGTTTGACTCCTCTCATGCTTAAAATTACAGCTCCATCGAACAATGACATTATCTATAACACTTTTGCATTAGAAAAATAAAACATATAATTCAAATTTTCGTTAAAAAAATGCCTGTGATCCATTTATTCACGAGTATCGACAAATAGAAATCAATCTGAGATAAAAGCTTTTGCATGTATAATAACCATCATCACAATTTATAAATTACTAGCAATTCCTCTCCTGCGTTTAATGGCGATCGAAGGAGAAGCTACAGCTAACATTGTCAGTAGTTTATTTTGAACTTCCTTTGCGGTTCAAGAAAAAGGCTGTTAAGGCAAGTACAGTTATTTAGCAATTGTATTTTTTCTTGAAGCCCGAACATCTGTTGAATATGATGACTCTAAGGAATGAAGGACGTAAAATTGATGCTTGTCGATAGTTTATTATTGATCAATAAGCTATACTAAATCATGGTTGATAAGTAGCAGTTTCAATAGATATGTATAGCTCAAGAATTTTCAAATTATGAAATAATATACATAAAAACGTATTTCATGTGAACCTCTACGCGATAGCTGTACACTTACAAATTTGAAACAACAAGATTCTAACAGTAAGTAAGTCTTACTTTCGAAGAACTGTTATCCTTCCTATGAGTCAAATTAAACCAGAGTGTAGGGAATTAACTCTCGCTTCATCTAATCATTCTTATATATTACTGCATGCTATTGTCTATTACTACGCCTCCATGTGACGGCAGGAAGAAGTGACTTTTTCATTTGAAGCAAAACAAATCTGTGTGACGTCATTAATCCTTAATGTCAGCTAAGCATTTAAGAACAATAATGTTTTTGAAGCATTGCAGTATTGAAATTTTCAAAAACAGCTATACTTTTCAAATGCATTGTGTGGCATATTTCAAACCGCCTTGTTTCATTCAAAATATAGAATTACCCATTCATTATTGAGGGAAAGACTGTTTAAATCTTCTGAAATAAGAGATATGCACCATATAACTAGATTATTCTTCATGATATTGGAATGACGCTTTGGCATAGATATGAAATCATGAATTGGAATTGATAAATCTGTTACTTATGATTCCTAGACAATAGAAACTTGAAAATCTCCTGCTTTTTTGATTAGCTTTTCAAATTTACATAGATAAGTTTATCGATATAAATTGATGCTGCCTGTTTCGTGATTTCCGATCGTGAAGCACTACTTTCCCCAGAATACAATTTCTTTCAAAGTTATAAACGAACAAGTCAATCATCTATACAGATATCAATATTAAACAGTCAACTATTCCTTTTATATATTTCATGACTTTTGCAAAGATACGAGGTATGTGGATTTCGTTGCTACCTGCGATACTATACTACCTGCGATACTGCGAAAAAACCGCGGCGCCTTCGTTGGCGACGGACATGCTGCGGCGTGCTCCTCGGGAATTTCATAATCGTTGCCTTTATTTACTATATATTCAATTATCCATGTTCATTTTATATTCTTTCATGTGAATACATCGATTTTTGCTGTTATTTAATCAACTGAAGTGTGCTATTATTGAAGATTGAAATGGGTTGTGGTCAAGTTTTTAATTTCAAGTTGGTTTCCAGTGGTTGTAAATTTATGGTTTCACCTACATTATTTTGGATCTTAAACCTTAACTATTTACCGTCAATTCTATGTTTTTATCCTTTATTTGGATTGTATTATATTAATGTTCTTGTTTACTTTTAATTGGATCTATTGAAACAGTTCTAATCAAGTTTCTCAAGTTTGATTTAAACTGTGATTCATATTGGCCTTACTGTTTATGTTTTGATATCTGGCAATGAATTATCAACTTAAAATTCGGTATGATCGTGATCAACTGCTCAATTTACGTGATTATGGCTTTACATCATTAATCAGCAATGATATTCAAAGCAATACCAAATCTTTTATAAAAAGAAAACACAAACGGGGTAGACGGGGAGGCAAGAAATTTGTGATTGCTGCATTTTTAAAAT
>JANVCG010107649.1:0-14357 GCA_025505365.1 Haliclystus inabai
GATTAGAGAGATATAAAAATAGACATAGACATTTATATTTTCGTATATAAAGATTTCATGGATATAAATCAAGTGTTTCTAGATTAAATTAAGGTATGCGGCTGCAGTCAACCCTTGAGCACTAATTCGTGTTTATTTGAGGAGATATTCAAATTCTCTGATATAGGTAATCTTAGTTTACATTTTTAAAGTAGTTAAGCTATAAATTCGTATGGAATTGTAAACTAGAATAATATTATTAAATACTGTTAATACTCAACATACAAACTGACAGTTTCAGTGTGGCTCAAACACGATTGGATTGTGATGATTTGCATTAACGTAGAAAATTTTTTATTAATAATTTTTAAATAAAGAAAAATTTGAAGGGACGTGTGTCGTGATTATATTGAAATAGAAAGGTTGACTAGAATACGGCTAGTTGATTTTCCAAGTATCGTTTTTTTCTTAAATTGAATAACTTTGTAAAATTGCTAGGGGGTCTGACAGGAATATAACCATTTGTTTCGTGTTTTAAATTTCAGATAATGATTTGATAGATTAGAAATTGAAATCTTCTGATCTCCAGCATGTGCAACAGTACTTATTTGTAGATCTAGAGCAGAAGGTGATGGTTTTATATTGCATTGGAAATTGATTACGTGGAGGTGAAATGTTGGCAATATCAACATGCCTTTTCCCTATAGTAGGGAATGTACCATATGAAAGGCATCAAAGAAAAGAAGTTATGATTATCATCAACATCATCATTTATTCAAAATCTTTCAAATTATAGGACGTTTTTCTACTTACCTCCAGTATATGGTATTCATATCTTTCTCTACAACTCCATGTTGTTTTCCAAAATATCAAATGTAATTTAAATTCGACACGAACTTTCAGATAGTAAATCAGATAATGGAGGTCTCAATTCGGCGACTGAAAGTCCAAGTAGCAAACGTAATGTGGACATCTTTTGGAAATCTACGATAACACCTTTTATTTCAACAGTGTAGGTCATCAATGTTGAAAGTTTTCTATGAGCTACAATGAGTCTGATAACTCAAAGCTGCTTCGTAAACAAATACAAAATTCTATTATGTATGAATTGAAAGATTCATAACACTAAGATAAAATCATTGACTTCAATGCTTGCCTTGATACCAGATGACGGCTAACAGCCAGAAGCAAGTACTTGTCTGCTGCTTTATATATATATTTTTACAGCTATTGATCAAAGGTGAGGTGAATATCGGCTGATATTCACTGAACCTGATATCAATAACTGTTTTAATAAATCTCAAACAGGTCAATTACAAAAAATAATGATTATGAAAGCTATTTAATTTGAAATAATGAATTTGAAATAATGCAGGTATATGCAAAGATTGAAAGCCGTGAATGTAAACAATAGTTACATAAGTTTTCAGCTTATTACAAGAAAGTTTTACTTTATGCAATCATTTCGAGAAATAAAAGAAGATCATGACATACATTTTCATTATAATCCAAACTTTTATGCATATTTATTCAATTTTGTAAGATTTATTGCTTGAAGTTTTCAAGTGAGATGTAAACAAAAACGATTTTCTTGTGTATCGTAATGAAGTCATTAAAAACAGGGTTTAGTTTACAATTTCTACCTTGCAGGCTTTATGAACAACGATGAGGCAGCTTTGAATGTATTGTTTGTGATTTTTGTCGCATAATTGCTTTTCATTTCCCATATTTATAGTTGTTACTAGCGTAAAAAATTCTTGCAGTCTCCATTTCTATGTTGCGGATTTGGGATACGATTCGCACCGGTCAATGTAGCTCTGTATATTGACCGCTTCTAGACCAATGAAATTGCTCTATTCGTATATTGACCGGATTGATATTTACTAAATATATATATAAACATAAAATATAAACTAAATATAAAATTATACTTGCTCTGCTTCAAGGATAGAGCACTCTAATTGGTGTCTTGCAAACACAATTGAATTTATATCTATTTATATTTGTTGCTATATATATATGTATATATATTAGGGTATATGAATAAACCAGTTTTGAGGTTATGTGACGCTTTTTCTGTGTAGCCTTGAAACATTCTAATTCTGTCTTTTCATGAACATATCCATGCCTTTATAGAATTGAAAGAAATTTGAAAATTAGGAATATCGATATTGCTATGAGCCATGTAGAACCTAGGTTACCACCAAACTTGGAGGTCATTAATTAATCATGTGCCTGCAGATAACAGATAGATTGATTGATGGAAACAGACGGATTGTACCGTTCAGCTCTAACTGATGCCCTCATGTGGGATGCTGTGACTCGCCCTGCACTATACGCGGAAACCTAATTCTACTTGATTGCTACCCACTGGTTTCTCGTTTGAATTTTTGCTTGAAACAGATCAAACTTCAGGGAAATCACATTGTATTTAAATTGAAGCAACTCTTCTGCCCTGTATTTTTGACACTTTAATAACATCCAGAAAACTTGTTAGGATATATCCATGATCGATTCAAATGATGACGCCAAATAGTTGGGGTTATACATTGTCTACAATGTATGAGATAATCCGGCATTAATCAATTTCCGTATTTGTAGTTCTCACACTCCACAGGGTGATTGATCATATTTCGATTTGGATTTCAGTTGTCCGATCTTACCTTCTTCCTGCTATTTAATGCAGGGTATAGTGGAGGTTGTGATTTTGCTGCCTTATTCATCGGGACAATAAGATCATGTTACCATCAAGAATAAACTATATCAGCTCAAGTCCTTAATCGTGCTGTTCACTAACATTACCTTAAATACATAAAGTAATTATATGTTTGAAACAATAGTTAGTAAAAGAAATTTAGTACCTGGTGGCACGGGCTACAATTTGAATGGTTGTCTATCCAACGACAGAAAATGAATTTTTATCTAGAAAGGTATCATGTTATGAAACCAAACTGTCAATTGATTTCTCGTTCTATAGCTTTGATCTTTTTGGTGATCTCTTCTAATAATCTGATTAATTTGGCTGGTATGCCAAAGCATTTAGAAGACAAAGTTATAAAATAGAAATTGAATGATTTTATGTGTACTTTTAACCTGATCAATCTTTAATAGTAGGCAGGTTTGAAGATTTACAAATGAGGCAGCCATAGATAAAATGTAAAGGAAAATACATTACTACATCACATGTGGAATGCAGCTACTTAAACTAATAACCATGGATAAGGACAGGTGCAAAATTTTAGGTTTTATCAACAGGTGATTGCAAACGTCAAATGTTTTCACCGTGCTTAAGACGTTTTAAAATTGAACAATCACAAGCAAAACAATACTTCACCTCTCTTTATCACAGTTTCAATTGATATTACAAATGACTTGAGAGAGAAATAAATTATGAAAAAGCTGCTAATGCGGTAGACACACATCCCTCAAACTGTTCAAAGTTAAATTAAATAGTAATTCAACAATTTGAAAATTCAAAGTACTGAAAAAATAGCTTTGAGAAACTATTGTAACCTAATTGCAACAGTACATATGCAATAGCAATAGAAAATAATATTTATTTCTGATCAATATATGCCGATTCGGTGAAAAACTTAAATGTAGTAGAAATACTCAGTCAATACACTTTAATAGTTTTTAATTCATAAAAGATTTTATTTTGCCTGACAGACAATCTTATTCAACATTTTACCCTTTCATGTAACATCAAAGAAGCAAAGCCGTGATTGTGTATGTGCCTTATTCTTTTACAGCAGAAACGCAATATTCCGATCCTCGATATTTTTGATTAACTAAATTTGATGCTGCTACTCAATCTTGTTTGTTATTTTGAAAGGAAATTTAGTATTTTGTTAAGGTTTCTTCAAACCAAAAAAGTCTTCATGCGACATTATTACAATACTTTTACCTATGAATTCATAATAATTCTTGTTCCTGTCACAGAACTTATTTCTATCATCTGCTGCCTATATATTTACTACTTCACACGGCCTAAGACAAGAAGCAGCTGCTAAAGTCAACCCAAGTGCAATATGAACTCAATGTTAGACGTCATTTGTTACCAGCCACTGTCAGCTTATGCACGTTTAAAAAAAAATGTTAGAGGAAATTGAGAACGTAATTGTGGTTTGATCAGTTAATGGAAAAAGATTCAAAATAAAATAGACGTGGGGAGAAACATGGCATTTTCTCGTTTGCGTATGTATTTGCTAGTTACAGTATGCTTCCAAGCATGTGACTTTTCACAATTTCATGTTTTTGAAGGCTATTTTCTCAATTCCGTAACCCAATTGAAAACATTCATCTCTGTAAATGCAATGGCCTGTATCCAAGATTGCTTGAGGCACGCTGAATGTTACTCTGTAAATGTAATGGATGTTAGCTCAAGTAGCCCAGGAAAGATACAATGTCTGATGTATACAAGATCCGAAACAATATCTGGTATGAAGTTGAAAAGAGTCACTGCAACATTTTATATGGTAAGCTTCATGGAAATGGACCAAATATAATCAATCTAAACATAAAAAGTCAAGTTTTACTGTCATTGAAAATAGAGATTTACATAATTAGAGATAAGAGGGGAGGTAAAATCTTGATTTATAAACGAGGAGATTTAAGTCCCTTGAGCGTACATAAATGATATGATCGATTTGTGAAAGAGTTTTTTTATATCAATAATCAGCAACTAGAATAATCAGGAATTTTTTTCAGACCGTATCTCTGAAACATTTCTAATGCCATTACCACTGTTTACATAGGTTATCAACATTATCAACATAGGGAGTTAATAGATATCAATGAGAATTAAGCAGTTATTGCATCACTTTACTTTCTTAAATAATTCTAAAATACTCTTAGAGTGAGGTTGCAGAGAGAAACAAAACCCTCTATACGTATAGAAAGAAAATCATTTGAAAGATCTGTGCACTTTCCTCGATGTACAATTAAGTAATCAACAAACAGATAAAAGTTTTACCAAAATTATCCAGCAGCCAAATTAGAACTTAAATCATATGTGAACTTTTAGTTGTACAAATAATTATTGTGAAGCATTTAAAAGTATACAAAGACGAGGCCATTGATTTTTTAGTTTCTTTTCTGTCAATGACGCACTTCCGCTGCTGATTTTTCAAATATTGTGTTTCAATTTAAGTAATGGGGAGGAATTACTACACTCTTTGGCAACTGGCTACACTGCACCATTTTACTGATATTTGAATTGAAATATTCTTTTTAACAACTTGAATCAAATAGCACTATTGAAATCACTTATGCAATTGATGGTTGTTTTGCTTAAGTTTTTTTCAAGCAAAATTATTATTGAGGTGTTTTCAATTTTTATCAAGGGCAATTAGGCATGATAATAGAATTTTTGAGTGCTCTAGCGTGTTAGCTGAGACGTAGAGGTTTGTTTATTCCTTCCAGGGAAAGTTTTACTAGATAACAGTATGTCTGTTTACAAATGCTGTTACATCCAAACCAATACGCTAAATCTACGCTGGAGAAGCTACGTCTCAACGAACCATTTTTCAACGGCACTAACAGTTTACCGAAGTGCACTCATACTAATTACAAAAATGTCACTAACGATAATTTCTTAAACTTTGGCATACGTCATGCCAATGAAATCGAAAGTGGATAATTTGCAATGTGAATCGAAATGAGTGTTTTCTGCATTAGTGAATATAAAATCTATATAAGCTTAGATAAGATCGTTTGATTGAAGTAGAAAAATTTTTCATCATTCGAAAGGACTCATTAGGGTAATTCATAATGATAGTTACAAAAATCGTAATGAAATCCTTTGGCAGGTCCGCTGCGCCTGCCTCGGTCAGCCTTTGTTTCCTTAAGGAGGCTGTTGCAACCGCTTCCTTCAATTTTCTGCAATAAAACCTGTTAAAGAGAATGTAAGGTGAATAAATCAAGAGGTTTCAAAAACAATTACAAAATAATGCATGGAATTACTTCCTCTGCAAAAACGTCATTCTATATTGCAACAAAATAGATTATTATAGGAGCAAATTGTCATAAAACCCGCCTCTTTTTTGTTAAGTTGTAGCGCAAAATACATACTACTGCAGCCACATATGTCATTATTGCAGCCAATATCCTAACAGCTTTATCTTCTTTCTCTCATTATAACCAAATTTGCTTAATCACAGCTAGTATAAACCAATGAAAATTTTGAAAACAACTTGAAGCCTTAATACATATTGGGTGATTTGGGTATGATGGTTATAAAGGGATTATGCGTGGGAATATTACAGAGGAGACACAATTAATGATTTAGTGATGCAAATGATATATAACTAAATTTCATCTCCTGACATACCACCACTCAGCCATACAAGTAGGTGGCAGTAATACAGAAGCAACAAATTTGATTACCAAAATAATATTTACTTCATTGCAACGGTCAACTAATTTAATCAATAAATCAATGCAAAGTGAGCATCAAATTAGAACGCTTGATCATTCAATAGTAGAGATCATGTCTCTGTTGCTCAAAAAGGGCACCACATTCTCCAGCCCGCGATCCCTTTTTTTATTTTCAACACAGTTTCAGTGCTTTAACTTCGACAGGTACATGAAACCTTCGACATCGAATCAGATCTCGCTGGCTATGTACATTATTTTATTCAATCGTTGTTTAATATCTTTTTATTCACTTGTGCGTGAGGTCTCTCTCATTTCTGTATGTGCAACCTCAAAACACGTGAATGAAATCCATATGATGATGTTTCCACCAAGTATTTCCTATTTGTATAAGATATGAAAATCTATTAATATTCTGTATATTTTCATTGTAGGTGCACACGAGGAAAGGTAACTTATACTCAATGCCATCTATATTATAGAGCGTTTAGTTTTCACTGATCGATATCAGATGTATACAAACAGACATATTATTTTATCTCAATCCCTTCTGAAGAACAACAACCGAATCCTCCGACCATTATATCCAACACATGTGAAAATTTAATGCCTTGAAAATTTTCAGGAAATTGTTTTCCAGTGGTTCAGATCTACAAGTTCGAATGAACTTTTGTTGAAGCGTATGTAATGACTAGTAGCCTTGTTGTTATTTTTGAGAAAATGGCTGAGGTGATGATGCACTCCGAAAATGTATAGTTGTCATCGATCGGACAGACAAAGGGTTAGACATCATTCCATGAAATCGAATTTGAAAGCAGGTCCCTCTCAACTCCAGCAATTTCAAATTAGGCTGCTGGTCATTTTAGATCCTTTAAAGCTAACTAAAGGTCACTGTTCTTTTAGTATATCCAATGGCGCTTCGATATGTTTACGCAAGAGCTGTAGCTATATAAAACGATCTGTATAGTTTTGCTGGCAAAAGAATCCCATATACTTAGATTATTTTTGCAATCAATTTTAAGTGAGGCTATAATCTTTGTGCTGATGTGATTTTCAAAACATTTCCCATGAATCGAATCTAGTAAGAGGATTTTCACACACGATAAAATCTAGAAATTACATTAACAGTATAATTTGTTCTAAGTGTAGCACACTTTCTTTTTCGGGGATCATTCAAATTGCTATCCTGAGACGCAATTATGAAAAAAATCAAAACTATAGATATAGATGTTTCTTTACTGCATGCATCATGCTTGCCATAAGATGCAAACATCATTTTTATCGTATACATTTCCGCATAAGATTATAACAATGTTTTTCTTATATTACCAAATTTGTTGTGATTTTAAAAACTTTTTACAGGGTATTTTCGTCATATCGAGACTGGTTTTTGCATTGGTCACAACAAAATCACAAATGAAGCAATAATCACTAATAATTGTCATGAAACAGAGTTTGAGTTTTGGAACGCGAGGATCTATGTCGTTAATAAAAAGTATTGTATGTCTGCAACATCATTGGTGGTTTACAGACCAATTAAAATGACTGAGAATTGCGACGGAAATGCTGTGTCAAAAATGTCACATGAGAAAGACAAAGCCATCTACCAGGTGTTATCAGGAAATTGCGTTCATGTCGTAGGGGCAAAAAATGTGGAAGGGCAAGCACTGGATACGTATCATAACTGTCTATTGCATCACGTGGTTTTCTCTTTCAACTGAAGACGTTCTTATGTATTGATAAATAGCAATTGAAGAACATTTGTGACTACTTACGATACTATAACACTTTCAAAATAGCTTTAATGTTCAATCATTAGAACTTATTAAGAGAGTTCTTGTACATACAATGTTTGCACACAACGCATAAGTTAAAAAATATCCACAACGACTATTTGCATCTGCACTTTTTTTTACATCGGGTTATTGAAGGGTTGTAATAAAACTGGTCTTTTTTCTTGAATTAAGAATAATTATGTTATTTAGAAATTCAGTATAAGTATATAAAGTTTGCTATATATCTTTTGGAAAGAATCCAAAGAATTGCGAGAGAAGACATGTTATTTGTGACTTGAATTAACATTTGATCCCACATTTGCTAAGACTCCTTAATGGCTATCGAAAAGTAAGCCCGACAGACCCTCTGAAGATTAGTCTTAAAATAATACAACTTGTTGTTAACCGCCACGCTATCACAGTATTTTTCTACTAGAAACATTTCCAAGCTTCTAATTCCTGAGTTGATAGAAATTCTGTAACAATTTGAGAAATGCACTTTGATTTGGTAAATTGTATTTATCTGTTTGATTGTATCTTGATAGACTTTATGCTAAAGGGCCATTTACACTACAGTAATTGGCACAGAATTGACGAGTATGTTACAAACTTATTATGAAAAAAGCCAGATTAATGTTTTCTCCAGGGGGGATGTACTTTCATACTTTTCAACACAGGTGTGAACTATTTTCACAATTGCAACTACATACCCTAGAATTGCACCATTTTGTCAATTTTTGTCAAAAAGAGACCTTAGAATTGCATTAAATTCCAACTTTGTGCCACTTTGAACTCAAAAGAGAGGTCGGAGACCATATTTGAAGCTTTTTAGCACTGCACAGCTGGATTTTGGTAGATCACAGCTTGATCTTGGCTTTTCATAGCAGGGATTATGCAAAATTACATCAGGGGGCAAAATGTTTCTGCTTTTTTTCAAAATTTGATACCCTAAAATTGCGGATATTTTACAAAGTGCTACCCTCAAAAAAGGGCACATCCCAGTATAGCAGCTATATGGAAATACAACCACGGGGGTTTCCTCTATCTCTGTATTAGTATGTATCTTTTTGTAAATAATTTATGATAGCGTATAGAGATGGGATTAATCAAGTTTCCTCCTTGCATATCAAATTCGGATTCTGAAATCAAGAGCGGACTACGGAAATTCTCAATGAATTTATAGAATTCATGGATCACTTCTATCTAAAATGGAGAAATACTGAAAGTTTGATTTAGTAAAAGGTTGTAAACTTGTGTCACAAAACAAACATCGCACACCTTCTTCCTTTCATGGCAAATGGAAGCAAGAACATCATCAATGTTGAAGCTAAATGACACTAATTGTATGATACACAGTAAAGCTGTAATAATGTAATCAAATGGCAGATCATAAAACCTAACCATTCATAGTATTCTAAGTCATACTTTTTAATAAGCATCTAGTTTCTGTTGTGGTTATTATTCTCCGTAATCTTTTTTCTTGTTGAGATGACTTCTTATTTTCGTTACACACAGTCCTGCACCTATATATTTTTCGTCGTTTGTTGATAGCCTGCGGGCAGACAGTCTTTGTCTTCTCGCGGTTCACTTTGTCATTACCAAGCAAAATCATGCTCTTAATAATATTTCTACTATCCGTTTTTGGCAATATCGTGTGATTGACTAATAGAATATAGCAGCACAGCTTGTCTACAATCATCAAAACAAAAGATTGGGTTAATTACCGAAATCAAAATTGTACACATGCACAAAATATAATATAAATTCAGTACAAAGCCAATACCTGCCTAATTCATGAAGTGCTACAAATTCAAAAACATCAAACCAGGCCTCAACACTCAATCTGACTCAATAAAGCCAAAGCTTTTTTTAGCTGCCTGTTGGTAGATAGTGTTTTTCCTATTATCTTAATCTTATTTTTTCAAGAGAGTATCCTTTTTGCTCACTAACTTCACCACACTTTATAACTAGAACATAATTATATGTTATTTATGCCAGTTAATTCTATGTGATAATTATTCGAAATAAATTCAAGATGACATAATTTATGTCAAAACGTGTTCTTTTATCGTTAACGATTTTATCTCAATTACTGAGCAGAAGGCTACTTATTATACGAAAAGTTCTTTGTAGCTTTTATTTTTTGAAAAATAATCTATTTGTATTACAATTCTTTTGTAGCACTGTTAAAATCTCTCGAGGTATAAATACCAAGTTTGAGTGAAAACATATGTTTTCATAATGCCATTATCTATTCATATCATTTCCTTGTGATATATTACTTCCTGAATAGTTAAAGTTGATTTTACATATCATTATAGTCACTACAAGTATTAATTGAGTGTCATTTAGTATTTACATTTTCTTCTAATCAACCAGCTATAAAATGTATTTTATCATCTTAACAATTATGGGTTCGTTTACTAGGACAGATGATGGATTAAATTTTTTTTGACTGTAATCTGCTGGATCTCTCGTTTGTCCATCCTACGGTAAAGTTGGAGCCAATCTAAGAAGGAGATGTGAGTGACCACATTATTTGTGGAAGTTGCCAGTATTTCACCCTGAAAATCGACTCAAGAAATACGCAATCGATCACCATTGGGATTTGCATTACATTGATTCAGTCTAGTTTTTCTAAACTATATACAAACTAGTTATAATTATACAAATTCTAAATATATTATCAACAGATAAATGAAATTGCGTTACATACAAGCTGCATTCGTTCTAGCTTTCAACAATCTTACTTTATTAGAAGCCAACAGAAATTAAAATTGTAAATAATGTTTACTATACTGTAATGGAATCCTCACTACTCGCGTTTCAATATTCTTCTACCACCTCAATGAATTACAAAAGGCGTTACAAAACATATTAATATTTTTACCAGAAACCATTCATTTAGCAGCACAAATTCCAGTTACAAGAAATTCTCGTAATAGATTGTAATTTGTGAACGCAAAAAGATAAAGAGCAGTCTGTTTCAATTATCGTCATCTTCATCACATCCCGTTGGCTGATATCTGTTAGAGTCTTGCTATGAAGCCTCGATAAAGACTGCTATGACGTCCGTTTTCTATTTTCGTTATACAATCATGATCGACTCTGACCCTAAACACTATCTAACGATTTTTCTGTGGTTTTTGTGCAAGTTAAAATTCTAGCAACATCAATTCGGAGCACTAATGACGTTTGACTACTTGATCTTCTAATTAGTTAATTAGTTTTCAAAATATGTTTAGCTTGTGAGAGAGGATGAGACGGAGCACGATGTAGACACTGTATATTCATATCAATAATTTAATGAATCAGGCAAGAGTGCTGTGATCTGTAGCTTTTCTATCCATTCAGAGTCATCATTCTAAATGTTAAGCTATATTTATTTTCAAATAATTATTTACTTATACACGCGTAGAGAAAAATATTTTGAAGTCAGCTGAATTTCGTTAACTATCAATGATAAAAGGAGATTGGTTCTTCTTCGGAATGTTTTCACTAATTGAAATTTCCAAAAACTGTCTCAAGATTTATCTCAAGATTGTGTATTTACTTGTGGTGCAGAAGTTATATATTCCTATCAACTAGAACAATAGGAGCAGCTGCAGCATGGAAACCTGGCAGCTACATCATACAGTATGAAAAAAATGGTATAAATAGTAGGGCTGCTAAGTAGAGCTGAATTAGAAGAGGCCATCGTTTGATGTTTCTCTTGTGAATTCAAACTAATCAAGCCTTCCATTTACTGAGGACTGAGGAGTGCCAATATCCTTGAATACAAGAACCATATGTTCTCCGTGCGATTCATGGTGTATCTGTTATCCATACAGTTTTCAAAGGGGACTAACCATTATGAATTTCAAATCTCACATGGCCATACTCTTAATGCTGCACCGATGAAAACATCTCGCCATGTAAATACCATGGGTTGTTTACAAGAATGTTTAAGAAATGGTAAATGTTATTCGGCTAATGTATTCACCACGGATCCAGACAGCGCTGGTAAGATTCAATGCGAGTTGTTTACAAGATTAGAGACAATACAGGGCAATTTAATCAAAAGAATTGGAGTGGTATTTTACAAGGTAACGCTAACATAAATTTACTGAGTTTACATTAATAAATGTAGGGTGTAGTTAAACTCAAAAATGCCTGGATAATGATGACTTTACTGTACTGACGCTCTGTCGGGTTTTTTCCCATCATTTGCATAATGCCTATATGTAGATTGTTTGTAAGAATTGGTGTCTGTAAAGTTTTTACAGATGAATATATGTAAGGCATCGATGTAATTTTTGTAAGAAATTCTCACTCATGTTTGATCTATGAGTTATATTTATTTATATAAAAATTGGCTTTCCACCTACAGTGGTATTTTGACAACTGCGATTAACACTAGATCACGGCCTAATGTACATCTCAGTTTAGAATCCATAGTGCATCATCTTGAGCAGAGGATCGTCATTGCGAGCGTGGTATTATCCAACCCTGAAAAGTACAATTTTGTACAGATTAATCAACATTCATTTTAGAATAAATCATAAAATGTTAATAAAAGTAGAAAATGTATTAAAACTTTATTTTTCCTTCTCTACACAGGTGCACCTGTTAAAAGGTAAGAAAAATATAGCATGCTATGTTGTCCGCAAGCGGTTTATTTCATAAATAGATTAATTAAGAAACATTGGCTAATTTACCATGATGAATAACTATTTCGATCAAATTATTTTCCATTATTCAAAGCAGGTGCAACCATAATTGAGAAATTTATTTACTGATATCCAAGGCAACAAGTAACAACAGAAATTTGTCTTCGTGTGCACAGATAACATGAGAATCATTATTCCGCGGTGTAAATGATATCAAGTAATTGTAAAGGTTTAAATGAATGATCCACAAAATTCATAAGATATTTCAGTTGCTGATTGATTAAAATCACTATATTTCTGCTCTATGGCAGTAAATAGGCTTGAAAATCGTTTACCTAACTTGAATAATCCAATAAATAAGCTAAATGTGCTTCCTTTTACATTTTTTTCAAGAAGTCCTCCCCACTTTCACATGCGGGGCACATTACAGTAAACATTGACTTCCTTGATTCAATGTGAGTGCGAAGAGGCTATCCTTTGCGTTGTTCTTATCCGCGCCTGTATTACATAGTTCTGCTAAAACATTTTATCCGAATTCATTTATAACAATTTCTCAAATTATCAATAGCAGCTATACTATGCTTTCGTTCGATCACTGGTATTCAGATTTGAAAAAGTATAGGAGAAATGGATAATCAACTTTGTTTATGTTTATTTCCGTCCGTCGGCATGCCGCTAGGAGCCTTTACTGAGAATTAGCACTCCTGGCACATGTTGAAGACACATTCTGCATTCAGCTCTATGAAACAAAATTCTTTTCAGGCATTTACATATATAGCTTGACATCTGCATTCAGCTCGTTGAAAACTAAATTATTTCCGGGCATTTACATGTATAGCTTGACACCAGTATTTTTGAGAAATTTTCAATCATTATTTAGTACTCATTTCTTGATGATGTCAATTTGTATTGTTTACTGTAAAACCCTGTGCTTCATACACTCTCTCTGGTGCTGATGCATTCTTATTGCTACCTAGATTGTCTTCTATAAAGAGGACAACCTGCTTAATGGAAACTTTAAAAGACGATTCAAAGTCAATTGTTTTTCTTTCGATCGCATATAGGGATTTACTTGAATGATTGCATTTCTGCCGTGGAGATTTTTGTGGAGATACAATGTAAGGTCTAGGTAAATATAGATATCTCGTGAGCTTGAGGATATCTTTTCATTTCACGAAAATGTATGCCATCGAGCAAAATTGGTGCACATATATAGAAGCATGTTCATACGATACCATTTAGTCTAGTACTGAGGACTGTCGTCGATAGGACAATTTAATCATATTTGGAACGATTTTGGCATAACTATTTATTTTAGCTATCATCAAAAAATATTTGATTGAAAAAGATTATTTCATCAGTTTTATTGGAGCACTGAACAATGGCTAGTTTCTTATTTTTATTTATCAGGAATTGGCTTGATTTGTAGAACACATGGCAGCACATCAAGTCAATTTCTAAGGCCTAGGCTAAACAGGCGTATTTAATTAGAAAAACAGAGGGCGTATTTAATTCAGCAATTATTTGCGCCCAAAATACGCCTGAAAAACGCCTTATAGCGCGCATTAAATACGCCTTG
>JANVCG010107760.1:0-14353 GCA_025505365.1 Haliclystus inabai
GATTACGTCATCGTATTTTATTATCAAATTTTATGGTGGTCATTTGACCCATTTGCAACCCCCTGGATCCGCGCCTGGAGACAGTGCTCAAGCACACGAAGATCGTCCATTAATTTCTGGATTTTGAAAACTGGTCCAAAACTTTGCCCACCATCAGCACTTTCAGCTGTCTTCGTATCGAATTCGCGGAAACTTAATCCTTTTACGGCAGATCAATATTGATTGCAGTGCTTCTTTTGTGAAGATTAGAGGTGCTCGTTGATCCTATTTCACCTTGATGTTTGAATTTGGGAATACCGAATTTAATTGATGATATTGCATACTTGAGCTTTAAAAACAAGTCCTGATTCTGAACTAAATAAATTAGTAACAGAGGATAGGCCTTGCTCTCCTTTAAGCATTGTTAGTTATAAACCACTTTTATACCTCCTATCCACGTAACGTTTGAAGTGAAATAGTAATCCATTGGAAGTAAGTTTGTGGAAAATAGAACTTTCAATTGAATTAAGGGTTCTTCGCAGCATCACACCAACAAATGACATGTGGTTATTTCTTTCAATCTGTCAAGTAAATTCCAGTATGGAAGTATCATTTAAAATTTTCAAAATTTGATGTGCACTATCCATACTAAGTCAGATAGCTGAAGTATTATCCACAAGGTGACGGTAATAAGATGGTAGAGCAGGTTCTTCGGTTGTAGATTTTTTTCCAAAGCAGACATGTAAACATTGGCAATCAGATGATTATTGTGTGAGTGCATATCCACGCCATCAACTTGTTCATATAACTTATCATGAAATTGACGCGGTTGGTCTTTTGTTGCTATCAGCAGCAACCCTTTTAGTTCATCAGGATTTAAGGATAGTTTGTAAATTATGTTAAACTAATCATCTATTAGAGGCTTTTTGTACTGATATATCTATGGTAAGTTTCACAGGAACATTTATAAATAACGATGATACGTCTTAGGAAACTAATACGTCGGTCTCTTTGATTAGAATATTTTTTATTTCATCCCAAAGATCGAATGCATCGCGAGTAGTAAACTCGTTGCATTATAAGGGGTGCAATATTCTTCTAGCCATTTAGCCAATGTCAAATTATAGGTATCAGTTGCAGATAAAATAGATTCAATTGTAAGCGGATCCTTGTGATTCTTGGATAAACCGTACAAAGGAGCTAATTTAGATCCACAAGGAGATGTATGCAGTTGGTTTTGATGATTTTTGCCCAATTGCCTTTGTTAGTACTCTTTATTTAGCAAGTAAAACGTGATCTACCATTCTCGGTTTGCCCCTTTCCTTTGGCCCCTTTACCACAGGGACAAATTTATCCCTTAAACCTATCGAAGCTATATTAAGAAGTCTGATGTAATCATCTATGTCCATTACGACTACGTCATTGGTTTTGTCAGCCTTGGTGATTACGATATCATCTCTTTTTTTCAAGCTATTAACAGTTTTAACAAATTGCTTGAGAGTCGAAGTGCTTTCATTTGACATAATTCAATGCAATTGTTCCAAGTGTAGAAGTAACTATTTCTTTTGATTGTAATGGCCGGCATGTCATTATCTAATCTCCAACAAGTGTTTTCAAAATTGTCCAGGATTTTTTAATCATCTTTCACATTGGACCCAATTTGTAGAGAGAACTTCAATCTTCCTGAAAAACAGGTTTCTCAAAAATGATAAATTATAGGACGATAAATCACGTATATGAATATATAATTCCCCTTGCTTATTTCCAGCTGATAAAGTTCTAGCCAAATTTCCAGTGTGCCTTCTGATAACGACTTGAAAAACTTGTTTCTAAGTTGAGTAGTAGTATATAATATTAGACAGTAACGTAAAAAAGAACATGTATTGCGGACTGTATCGTGTAACAAATTTACCTCAATACGTACTATTTTAGGTCATCTAACTTGCATTTTAATTCTTCTTGCATTACATTTTCCTCGTAACTAGAGGCAGATCGATGCCACCGCTTCTTCTCTTCGTTCCCTATTTTTGCGAATGTTGGTGTCACACCAAGATTCATAGATAGATTGAGAAACTAAATTGCACATTGGCATTTAAGAATTATTTTTCTGGTATGATGCTGCGAAGGATTGGTAATCCAATTTGAAGTTCTGTTTACCACAAACCTACTTCCAATGGATTACTATTGCACTTCAAAAGTCACTTGAATATGAGGTATAATAAATGTGGCTTATTATCACTATAATTATGGGGCTCGTTCAGACGCCTTGGTTAGCTGCGGACGTCTACTTGTTTTGATCCGCACTCATAGTTAATAATCACTTTCTAGTAATACTTCGATCCAATCAAGATGACATTACACTATATTACATGCTTGATTTACAGCTTTATTCTCAGCTTTCGATTTCAAACTAAGCTTTCGTTGTCTATTCTGTTTTTATATATTATTTTATTTTTATCGAAGTGCTTGAGTTCAATGGAGGAATGGTCAGTTACAGTCCAGAATAAATGCTCCTGTTTCGTCATCCAAATCATTCTGATGTAATCGACCCTGGCAGTGAGTACTTGCTTAAATTTACCACAAGATGTGAGACAACCAGAGAATACAGAGGTGGGAGAAAGATAAAAATTATCAAATATCTAAAATCTATCAGAGACAGTGACTGCGTCGAACAATTATATCTTCAAGGCAACTTTGAAAACAGAGCATCACAGAAATCTCAGAAACAATGGTTCCTAACAATAGCTATTATGATGAGAGTTCACTTAACAAAGCAATCAAAGACAATACTATGTTGTATGAAGGTGACCACAACACTTCTATTGCTGAACTGCATGAAGGTAATCACAACAACATTTCTATTGCTAACACAGTGTTACCGAATGATAACCAAAAATTCCTAAACCCTCAGCGTCAGGTTATTGTAATTAGAATAAAGTCGAGAATGACTTCTTTGCATCTACGAGAGCTTTAGAAGAGCTGCAGAAAAAGAACAACTTAGCATTATTTTATTTGAACATCAACAGTGTCTTCAATAAGACAGAAAATTATTCCTTTTCCTGAATCACCATTAGTCGATCCCCTTTACCTGGCAGAAACAAAGCTCTGTAGTACTGACGCAACACAATCACTCTTGCATAATGCTGTGAATTTCAAAATCCATGGTAGAGCTCCTAACCGTCATGGAGAAAGCTTGATCGCTTTCATCTATTCTAAAGAGATTCAATCACGAAGATGTCCCTCATTTGAACCAAATAATGCTGAAGTAATTTGCATTGAAATAAAATCTGGAAAGATTGAAATGTGCATTGTTCTGGCATATCGCCCTCCTTCTTGTAACTCAATCGATTTTTTAGAAGCATTTTCACAAACTATCAATCTCATCAGAGCTACTGGACAAGAGTTGTGCATTATTGGTGACCTCAACCTTGACCTATCTTTACCAAACAACAAAGGAAAAGAGCTTGTCAACTTTATCAATGATCGGAACCTCTCGAGCTTTGTTAATGAATTTACCTGACCTACATCATCAATCACTCTTGACGTAATTCTGACAAGTAAAAGTGAACTGCACAGAGACACCATAGTGCTACCAAGACCTGAGAACGACCACTCAATTATCTGTACAACAGTTGAAGCCATCGCTCCAAGGCCTTCTCCAGTTAAAGTATTATACAGACCAACAAAAAATCTTGATCAAGCGCTGCTTATCTTGATTGAGCTTCCCAAAATTAAACTTTTCGATATTTCGGTCCCAACAAGGCTTGCCCAAGAGTATGAGTTGAGTATGATACCTTTACTATATTGTATGTGTCCAACAAAAACAAGAATTGTAAAACCAGATCAACCAGTGTTGTTAACTCTGGACTTGTTAAAACAATTTGTAGATTGTAACAGTCTTCATAATAGATACATCATTGAAAAAAGCATCAAAAACCATCAAAACTATATCACTGAAAGAAGCATCATCCATTAGAAGATTTGAGATTCGATCAGTACTAAAAGGTATTATCGATGACAGCCCACTAAACGACTTCTGGAAAAAGCAAAGTCCCTGGCTACTGAATAAAAAATCCAGCACATCAAACGGCATTATCTTGGAGGAAGAAGGCTTCTTGGGATCTAATCCAACAAGTAGCAAATATGTTCAGTGAATTATTCTCATCACCGTTTACAATCACCCATGATTAAGCCCAATTACATAAACATTCATCTGTTGCTAAGATTAAATGGATCATAAACGAAAGAGACTTAAAGTTTTCATTCATTAAAACTACACCATCTGATATTCCTGCAACACTGAGAAAACTAGACAGCAAAAAGTCCCCTGGTGCAGATGGTCTGCCAAGTTTTGAGAATTCTATATTGATAAAAACTCTTTGAAAAAGTGAACATGGTAATTTCTGAATGCTGTGATTGTACAAATCAATTGGCATCATTGATACATGATAAATTGCATATTTCGTCATGTTTAAAATCACTTGGAATGTTCAAAATTGCTTGAGTGACGTTCACATGATTGTTATTACGAGAATAAATTTGTATTCACGTCCTCTCATAAAAACTTATAGAAACATAGTCTCGGCTTCCTTATATGGTTGTTGAGTTCAATGTTGGCTTGAAATATTAAGGTGACATAGTATAACTTTCACATCTCACGGATTTTTGTGTATTTTATTACCTTCGAGGACGATTTGAGTAACATCTGATAAGTCAACGTTTGCAAAACTAGATCCTATATAACGTAATGAAAAAACCTTAATCAATTAAAGCGATTAATACGTAGACTAATTAGTCAGGAAGTAGGGATTCATGCTTACTGTGACTCTGATATTGAGTTGTAATATTGATCGTTTTTATTTCATCTCTTATCTATCCTTGCAAAAATTTCAATTTGCATCGAGAACCAAGGGCACCTTGTCTGTCATTCTTAAAAGCTCCTATTACGAATATGAAAATGATTTTTCATTTCATGTTTAATTCTTTACTCCATTATTTCATGTAGAAGCTTGATATGAAGGCTCAAAAATCTAGAAAATTTTGTGCATGAATTCATTGTATTGAATGTGTTTGAATAACTATTATGATCACATAACAATTTCTCTAAATAAATAGTGTAGGATCTGAGGAACTGTAATACATCGATTCTTCTTTTAAATAAAATATTTCTTCATTAAAGCTTTTAATGTCTACTGTCTTCATAATTGTGATATTAATCTGTGCCATAGAATTAGAGCCTACAATTTAATGATTCCACTTATCTCTATTGTAGAGTAAAACAACTGTACATGTTAAAGTATACCTGTCCAAGTTGCTATACTCGTCGCGCTCACTAGTATGGTAAATACTGTCCACTGCATCATTCTATAGGAGAAAAAATAAGTCATTTGTTTATACTCTTGATTTACTTAAAGAAACTATCACACTATTCATAAACTCAATCAGAACAATAATCATTTTGAAGTTCTATCGAAAAGACCTATTCGCAGTTCCTACCAAAACTCGAGATTATCATATCTCACACAGATATTAATAATAAAATACCAACTAAATTGATGGAATATATTTAAAGTTCAGCATTTTCCAATCCTAAGTAGAGCTTTCCTGTTTCGTCATTAGATTAATCTACATACATCATTTCAGCACTGATATGCAAAGCTATTTCGAATGTAAAACACCATTTATAAATAATATTGCATTAAACCAAAAGACATTGTATACTATATGATGACTGATTCGAACAATACTAAATATTGATAGAATTGAAAATTTGTGGAAACAGTATTAACAATAAAACATTTGTTTTGTTGCTTGGATTAAGTAGAAAACTTTACCATCAACATAATCTGCATTTGTCCTTCTAATTGACCATCCGGAATAAGGTTATACTATTTGAAAAGCTTACTAACACCATTATGTGAGGAGAAGACAGTCTGAATGATGGTGGAGTTGGCTGCAACTCAATTTCGGTGTGAGAACCTATTTTTGTGTTGCTGTATACGTTGCTATGCAATGAGGGTTGATCTAAGAAGCCCGAGTTGAATTTGCTCAGGTATATATATAGCTAGTGCCTGAATTCATAGTTTTATACCAAGTGTAAATGTTTATCAAAGGTATGAACTCAACCAAATTTGCTTGCTATTCCAAATCATGAACATTCTATTCAATATAGACTACGATTGCGTCAATCGTAGGGGGTTGATCATAACAGCTGTGTACGAAGCAAAATTTTCCCTCCATTTCAGAAACTATCGTGCTTTAGCTATGACATTTTAGAATATTTAGCCATTATTAAGTTTAACATTGTAAATGGCAAAAACTGACTGATATTTGGCTTTCATTCCTCAGATGAGATTCAGCCTTTAAGTTTTACCAATAAATCGATTGTGTTTTGCTCGCTATCTCACAGCATAGCACACGCTTAATAATGTGGACAGCTAATTGAGACGCTCAGGTCTAATACATTACAATTTCTCCACGAAAATATCTCTTTATTTGTTTCTATAATAGTCATAGAATCTTTATTGGATTGAAAATTATTTTCACATTTTAATGTCAATTATAAATCGTCGATCATAATAGAACATTTTTCTAGTAATATGATTAGCTACTAGACATGGCTGGAACTTGAAACGCAAACTAAAGGACTTAAAGAGTCTAAAATGGCCAGCAGCCTTGTTGCAAAATTGTTTGAAATCCGGGGCCAGATTTGAAACTCGATTTTATAAAGTGACGTCGCGTCCTATGTTACTCAGACTTTAAACAATGCCATTTCCTTAATAGGGCGTCATCACCTCTGCTGTGTTCACAACAAAAGCAATGCGAAAGAAATGAAGTGCATAAATTTGGCGTCTTAATTCAAATAAAATCACCAAAGTGCAAGATCATACCATTGCATCAAATCCCTTCTTCAATCTTTGAAACCGTAATTGCATTTGAAAACAACCATGATTATCAAATCAAGTATGACCTTTTTCGCTAGAAACAGAGTATTGAACAGCTCGCATCTTAACAATTATTTACTGCAAAGAATGCTCAAATGCGTAATTTCATAAAAAAAATTATAAAATTGCAACAAGAAAGACCAGAAGATTCTCATTTGTTCACATTAGACTCCTTTGCTTTTGGTGACCAATAATTGGCTATTCAATTCTCTGATGCATTTAGTAAGACAATACGTGTGGATCTGCTTTAACAATCACACGACATGCCTAAAAAATTGCAAGTTATTTTGCGTGATTTGCAAATAATTTGACATACAACCGATTTACGAAAGGGTTACAAGACGGCTGTGATGGGGTCGCCTCATCCAAACAAGGCAGCCGCGTGGTAACCTTTTATTTCAAATGTGCTAAATTGAATCTCAATTGCTTTGGCATTGTATCGAAGTGATTAATATAACATGTGTTCATGTTCTTTAGCAGTGATAACAGTTATTTTGTAATTATTTGATCGTAGCTGTACCTAAAATCTCTTTGCATATTGTGGTAGTTTGCTCATTTTCTACAACGCCTATTGTCTATCTTACTACTGATACAATCTAGAGATGCTTTATAAAAAGATTGATAGACATGCCAGTCTTCATGGTTTCATGCTATTCAAATAGTCACTATTAATGAAGCTGAATGGGGGTGTTTATCTGAGGAAGTCAAATTATGATGTACAACCATGCTTCTGAGGATTTGAGAGAGATTCGAAAGTTTTAGCCCTTATTATTTATCACCAACAAATTCTGCAACAAAATGACGTAATCGTAGAGAATGTGCGAACTAAAGACTTTCTCAAAAACATTTAACCTAAATATTTTTCTGACTCCTTAATGTTAACCCAAAAGTATTTGGATGACTCCAAAACTCATACTACTTCATATTCAAATTCAAATACAAATGTATGTCTTTCTGTTGGAGACAATAGCCCAACATCACCACAACAATGCTTTGAGCCTTTGAAAATCATATATATATATATATATGATATATATATGATATATAGGTGAAATCAAATATTCAAAACAAAAGTATATAGAGCATCTGTACACAAATTAAATCACAAAGACAAAAAACATTGAAATTGATATTAACGATATATTTATGCAAGATCAGTCTCAGATAGATGTCAATCGATTACAGACCTGAATAGAGATTAAATTATTAATGGGAATATGAACGCACTATCACTTTTCAAGCTAAAAAACGTAGCTGGCATAGATGTAATATTAGCAGAAATGATCCACACTACTTCTTATAATTTTATTGATGCATACAAAAATATATTTAACAAAATTTTTCAATCCGGTTATTTTCTAGATCACTGGGATAACTCTTTTATTCTACATTTTCTAAAATCTGCAAACAAATTGAGTTCGTCAAATTACAGTGGAATCCGACTCATCAGCAATCTACGTAAACTTTTCTGCCACATTCGGTGAGAGACTAAAATCGATTTTTTAATCAAAACAAAGTTATTCGTCAATCACATGGCGGTATTCAGAAACATAGGCAAAGTAAAGGTCATTTATTCTTCCTCAAGCCCTGATATCTCAATTTAGTAAATATCAAACCTGTCATATAGGAATAGAGCGATTTGATTGGTCTAGAAGAGGTCAATTTTGAAAGGTATATTGACCGGTTCGAATCGTATTCAAAATCCGCAACAACAAAAAATGGAAACTGCTAGATTTATTCACGAAACAACTAAATATGGGAAATGAAAAGAAATTCTGCAACAAAAATCACCAAAAATGCATTCAAATCTGCTTCAACGTTGTTTATAAAGCCTGCATTGCAGTAATTGTAAACTTAACCCTGCTTTTAATGACTTCATTGCGATTCACAAGAAAAACGCTTTTCTGTACATCTCACTTGAAAACTTTAAGCAATAAATCTTATAAAAATGAATAAATATTGAAGTTTGGATTATAATGAAACTGTATATCATAATCCTCTTTTGTCTATTGAAATGATTGCATAATGGAGACATATGTAACTATTGTTTACCTTCCCCGCTTTCACTTGTTGCACATCCGTGCATTATTCAAAATTCATAATTTTATATTAAATAAAAGAAGCTTTCATAATCATTATTTCAAAATTGATCTGTTTGATTTTTAAGTCGGTCATTATCGGCCGATAATCATCTCACCTTGGAACAATAACTGTTAAATATTAAATCAATTAATGAGATTTACAAGTGTTTCATTGATCGACACAGTTTGGCATCCAGGACTCTTACTGAAATAAAACAATTGAATATCAATGGACCATATTTCATGAAATATGATACAAAGTTTATACGTAAAAAAAATTAACTTACGACAATCGATAGACAAGACCAATTTCTCCATGTATTGGTGTTGGTCAGGGCTGCATTATCAGCCTTTTTCCTTCAGTATCTGCATGGACGATTTTGTCAAACTTCTGGCATGCCAGTTTGCAGACACAACTTTACTTGTCACAGCAGTTGTAAAACATAACAAGTTTCTTGGTGAAAGTGAATTGATATTTTGGAAATTTTGTCTCTTACTGTTGATCAAATAATGTAAAGTGTATTTAGTATAAATTTAAGATTTGTACTAAACTATTTGTCGTATGGCTAGCTATTGATGATGTTCCTGCAAGATATCTCTCCAACCAATTCTGGAAATAGATTTTTAATTTCAATCTGGTTCGTAGGAATTTTTTCAATTTGTTAAGATAATGTTTTGGTAAAATAAATTACATTCAAAGGATCCAAGGCTTCTGGCCCATCCTTTATGTTACTATTCAATATTAAGTTTCCCTTAAGGAGCTATGTAGCCTGCACGTAGACTCTGGAAGCTTTTTTAGGAAGAGTAGACTCTTCCTGAAGAGGAAGAGAAGACTCTTCCTGAAGAAGCTGCCAGAGTCTGCGCGCAGGCTATATATATAAGAAGCTCACAGTAAAAATATTGCAATTCTCAAAGAATAAATCATATCACAAAATCAGAGTTCCAAGTTACACAGAAAACTGAGTGACATGTTCAACTTTGGACAATATTTAAGAACTAAACAATTAAGCAATCTCCAATAAACATCTAATTAATGTGAGCATTCCTATGCAATAGAGGCTTCTAAGGAGACCATTTTAAAACTTCACTGGCGAATAACTTGTGCCTGAATTTATGCTCTTATACTATAGGTTTAAATGTTTATTAATAAATTTGAACTTAGACCTTTTTTAAATGTCGTTCAAGAACATACATGTATTAATATACGCTTTCGAGCGGTTTACTTGTAAACGTGGATTAAAGAACCTAGTTATAAAGTTATATAATCCCTTGTTTAATATACAAATTTATAGTTTGAAAGAAAAACTTCGGTTTTTATCATTTTTGCGACGGAAGTATTATTCATTTGATTGTAATACGTATTGAATTCTACAAGTAATTTATTGAAAACGCATTCTTTTTTCATTTATTTGTGAAGTCTCAAAGCATCAAATTGTATCTAATTTGTTGACATGGCAACGAATTAATTGAGATTACTTCCTTTGTTTTCGTGTTCTTTGGTGATGATAAAATATTAGCGATCGTTTGATTCTAGTTCTACTGAAACATAGGGCTCACCTAACATATTGTTGCAGGTTTGCTCACTTCCTACAAAGCATATCGTAAAAGACCTTCCGGTTCCGGAGAAACGATAGCAAAAGTAACGGCGATGCTTGTAATGTTTAATATTGAATTTGCCTTTATTGTCCAAAGAAACTCAATACCAAAGTGTCAGAGCTCGATCCGGGTCAATCCTGTTTCCACACCTCAATTATACCCTAGGTTCTCCTTATTCTTCTCTCTTGGATAATGTATGATGCATTGTGGTAGATAATGGCCTTCTTATTGTATCAACAGGCTTCATTGCTTTGCAGGCAGGAAGTTTGATAGTTATGCTGTCTTCAAGGCTCAATGTCAACCTGGTAGTAACTACCAATTTGAGGTAAACAGAGGTGTTTATCAAAGCAGGTCAAGTTATTATTGACCTCGATGACTCTTGAAATTTGACAGAAATCAAAATGGATTAGCCCGAATATGTATTATAAAGAAACGATGCCACAAAACTGTTGAAAAAATTGAATATCAAGTTAATTTTATTAGCTATACAAAAATCTCGTAGTGGAACCCTAAATAGTTTAAACAATCAATGATATCAAATGTAAAAACAAGCATTCTATATGTCACATAGAAAATGAGTGACCTGTTTAACATTTTTACAATTTTCTAGAACTCTGCATTGAAAACTATCTAATCACAACAGCTATTTTGCTATACATATTTCATTGTATAATCATGTAGCTAGGTTTTATTTATCTTTATCTTATGAATCATATAATTCATAATTATGTAATTGATATGTTGAGTAAATTTCAACAATTTAAATATCTTAAAGCTACCCTCAATATACATTATACAATGTGTAAAATTGATCAACTTTAACCAATTGCAGTCGATTGGCATTCATTGATGTGATACTGTACAAGTGACATTCAAAAGTTTCAATGTTTGAAATGTACTTGACAGCATATGATAGACAGTCACTGTTAAGATTACATAAGCCACAACATTTATATGCAGACTGTACAGTTGATATCTCCAGAGTTGATTCGATAACAAAGAGTCCCTTTAAGCCAATGTG
Source organism: Haliclystus inabai (assembly GCA_025505365.1). Lineage (NCBI taxonomy): Eukaryota > Metazoa > Cnidaria > Staurozoa > Stauromedusae > Haliclystidae > Haliclystus > Haliclystus inabai. The sequence continues at coordinate 11,622 of JANVCG010107760.1, forward strand.
AGTTGAGCATTGACGAGGAAGAGAAACTAAAATGGTTAAATTACATGATGAATATTACATAATTATACACAATAAATTAGGTGAACAGCGGGCATTTCAATTGCAGATTTTCACCGTCATCAAAGGAGTATTATCAATGTAATCTTATTATCGTATTATTAAAAGAGCAGTATCATACTAATAAATGGTATTTTAACAACCTTTTCTTTTCAGGAAACTATCGAAGATATAAAAATGAGTCTAGAACCAATGATTCTAATAGGCACTATTATTCGATTTAGTAGTGCAATAGTATAATTTTTAACGTATTGCCTATCATGTTCTGAAATTATTTGTCATAAATTTTCAGACGCATATTCATTGGTGGCTTTAATAACATTTTTCATTAAGTCAAAAACTAAAATTGGCTCATTCATGTTTCACAAACATTGATCAAGATAACTAATCAGCATAAAAATGATGAAAAATGGTGTAGAGAAGATTAAAGATTTGAATGGAGAAAATGAACTTGATATGAGGATTGAAAATTACATATAGTTGTCAAAAGTTGTCCAACAATGCTATCGTCTTTCAGGATTTAGTATTTCTGGTTCAAATAGGTTTTTGCTGTTTTCCCTGGATTTTGTAGAGCTTTCAAACCATCATTGTTGAACAATCTCGTGATGTGTGATTAAAAAGTTGATGATTCATGAATGCATACTTCAGTTTAATGGATAATATGGATTCCTGGAAATTGATTTCAAGTGTATATTGTCTTCCCACTCTTATAAGAGGGCAGGAATCGAATATCTCGGAAACATTGCTGATTTGGAATCTCATACTCTTGAAACGTAAGGTGTAAAAACAAAAGATCTGGGGTGTAAATCCACACTATTTTCGATGTAAAGGAAACAGAAACACACCCTCATATAAACATTGAAAATGGAGAATCACCACATACAGATAATTTATACCTTGCTGCGGAGCAAAGAAGCAATGTTTATATTCTTTTGAAACTCCTTGGCAACCATATGCAGCTAGGCATTCCCTGTATCTTGACTGAGTGCCATTACCACTTGTAGTGCTACAGGAAGACCAGTTGGACCATGCTGACCAATTTGCGATTTCTATAAATAATTTTGATTTGGATGGTTTGAAGCAGGTAGGAGCTGAATACTTATCACCATTTCTTGAATAACCAAAGAGCAGTAAGAATATAAGACTTAACGTCAATAAAAATTAATGTATTGATAGGGTGAAAATGTTCTTTTTCAATCTGTTTATATTCGCATAAATGAGCATTTACATGAATTAAGAGGAAAAGGATCAGCATAGATGTTTTTGTCACAAAATATGCAGAACCCATTTTTGCAGGCATTAGTCATCGAATTTCAATTATGAAATTACATATATAATGTAGGTATTTGCCTCTTGTTGAAGCCAACAAGGCAATACTTGCATCGCCAACTGGCAGCATGATGATTGCCGGCCAAACTGCTGAAACGGTTTCTATTGATATATACAAGAGAATATCTACAATCATTTGAAAAAGCTAGTAGTTCAAAATCACATTCAGATGACTTACCTTGATGTGGAACTAAGAAACAGTCCTTTTGCTCAGTTGAATTTCCAAGACAACCAGTTAAGGAGCATTCCCTGTATCTTGACTGAGTACCATTACTATTTGTTGCATTGCATTCAGTCCAATTAGACCATGCTGACCAATCTGGTTTCTCTAATAACAACAAATGTTATACCGCTTAAGAGGTATGAAATTTTGAATTCTTTGCAGTGGCAATGCAGTGGCAATGCAGAGGTAATAACCGCAAAATGATGGATTTTGTAATATATTAGCCTGCCTATAGTCTTTTCTTAAAATGTAATATTTTGAATCGGATTCAATTTAGTCGAATCAGTATTCCATCACTGAATTGAAATTCGTTACGTCAATCGTTGCCATAGTATTTAATCTGTATATAGATCTTTTCAAACTAGCTCTTTGCCAATCAGAAGTCGGGAAAACATTCCATGATCTCATTGAACCATACGAGATAAAGTTATTTCCATTTATCCAGCTACAACCAATTACATTTATTTTGGAAATTAGATAGAAAACCAAATGTTTTTAGAAAAGATTTTTACAAAAAAGTAACCAATTCTTTCGAAGACAGTAGCAAACGCATGCGTCTTAAACATGATCCTATTTGAGACACTATATGTCTGTAATTTCTTTTCTGCTATTTGTAATGCTATGATCAATTTATCTCCATATATTTGGCTACTAGAAAATCAGAATACTTTGAAGATATGTGACGAGATTTGTGATTAAAATTGATATAAGAATCTTTTAGAGTAAAGCAACTAATCTTCATCACGAAAAGTATAAATCGAGGCAAACCAGTAGAGCCTCATAGGCACGTTGTTACTTTTGTAACTGTTGATCAGTTCTAAGAGTCCAATCGAACGACTTTGGAACTGTGAGGGTCAAACTCAGCGCATTGTCATCGACCAATCAAGATTTGTCTCCTATATCGTGAATCACACAATTTTTGATAGTAAACTATGTATCGATAATTGCCCAGAAATATCCCGGGAATGTAGTTGATATTATTACGTGGTGATGCTTGACTAGCACTAGAAATAGCACAGTGGTTAAGCATTTTCTTTGCTGTACAAGAAAGAGGCTAGCAAATTTCCTGATCAACTCAAATCTGTTTATTTCTAGTAAGCTTGTTTCCACAGCATTTTTAGAA
>JANVCG010107871.1:0-14349 GCA_025505365.1 Haliclystus inabai
TATTTCAAGAATATCTGTTCTTCAAAGAAATAAATTTATTCTGGATAAGATAAATATTCTCACTATATGGAAAAGTTTGGATATTCTTAAAACAAAAATCTACTTTCTTGCATAAGGTTGATATATTGTTGAAACAAGAATGTGAAATAGACGTGTAAACTGCATCTCGTATTTCGGCCGGGTACGCTGCCAGGTCAAACATTGGAAGGGCACAGCGAAGCTTTATATTCTTCCACCTATGCTCCAGCAGCTTATAAATTTTGCGAGTTAGTACACTTTGAAAGACAAAAGGTTGATAAGTGCTTCATTTCTTCTGCTTCTTTTGAAATTGTGCTAATCACAGTTGTAGTGAATAATGAGCTCCTTGAACAAGAAAATTCAGTCATCGATCGTTTCAGCGTCCCTTCGTACAACCTGTTCACTCTAATCCTCCTTTTTATGTAGTATTTATCCAGCCAAATACATTGTCATATACATATCACACACAGGACAAACCAGTAATATTGGTAAAAGCCTGTAGCTTGGTGCAGTGTGGTCAGCAGTTTTGATGACCTTTTGAAACGTAGTACAGTGTGCACTGAAATTTATCTAAAAGTAGTGCAGTGCAAAGTGGAAAGGCATTTGGCAAAATGTTGACTGCAGATAGTATACCGTGTTTGTGGTAGAAAATTTGCACACAACTCCTTTATCCACTCACCAGAAGATGTATTCAATTGAAGAAAATTCACGCCACGCCCAAGATTTGAGTAAACTTTTCCATTGACAGAGAATTCCGAATGCAGCTCAGATTGAAGCGAGCTAGAGAGAACTCTGACATCATAAACTAAACATAAAATGAATAGTAGGATTTTAGGACACTTCAGCTGAAATCGATTATTAATGCTTTAGTCTTCATGTGAATTTCTCTGAGCTTATATAATAAGGAATAGATTATGATCAATGAACATATTTTCGTGTGATACGAGAGAAAGTTTTAAAGCACAATAAACTCTAGAGCAGACTAATCATCGTTAGATACCCTGTAGCTTCTGCTGATTTCATCTAATCTCAACGTTGAAATACCTGGGCAATCTACTTCATTGCATGGATTGTATCCTTTGTCCATGCCAACGCAGAAATTTCCATTGCACTCTGGCTCAGGGTTTGTGCATGTACGGTTAACTTTAACAGTTCCACCGATACCGCATGTCTTTGAACAGACTCCAACTTCATTCCAGCTAGACCATTCTCCATCAACTGCAATGGAAACATAATAGAATGTGATAGGTTTCAATATTTGTATTCTTTTAATTAATTGAGAGATATCCCATCTGTATATTTGAGGCAGATTGGTACCATTGATCATGATTATTGGGGTGTGCAGATTATAATTTTAATGAATATTTTATGTAATTGAGATATTGAAATGCATGCTTTATACAATTAGATGAATTTATTTCTGGAACAATTCATGTTAGTTTACATCGAATTAAGTGAGAAGTCCTACGCAGTGAGCACTAAGTATAGATTGATGATGCTAGGCAAGTAGATTGTACTCATCAATACATAGCTATAGGATATATCATTTGTTAAGTAGTTGGCAATGATACAAACAAAACAGCCTCTCACCTGCTGACTGCTCTTCACATATTCTCTAAAAGTAATGCAAGATGAATTATAATCATGAATCATAGCCTTTGGAAAAACAAGACATGAATTACAGATCTTTTCAAGCATTTTCAAATATGAAAAGATGAAGTGAATTCATGCAAATAAGGTTTTGGTGCAAGTATTTGAATAATCTATAACCACTTCAAGATCTCCGGCTGAGGAAATGTTTAACATTGTTTTGTAGAGATTTTGAACAACTTCATAAAAATTTGACAAAGCCATTGCAACAAATCGAGGAAAATGAAAAAAAGCGGACCTTGTTAGATTACATTTTTTGAGGTTTTGTTAGTAGAGCTGCTAGAAACAGAGATATCTCCAAAGTTTAGCAATGCTCAGCATTTTAATTCTTTCTCAAAAGCAGAAAGACGGAGATAGAGAAAGTTACTATTTTGATATCAATTGTTTTTTATTTTAACATCTCTCGGATGCAGGCAATAACTCTCCATTAAAACTCCATTATCAAGCTCCACCTTTCTTACACGTAATTCTGCTATGGAATATCGTGAGAACACCTGTTGTGCTCGACTCATTGATATTGCACGATAAATTTCACATTCTCTCACACCAGCTTAGACTGTTGTCTATGGTACTGAGAAGTAATATTTTCCACTTCATAACAATTATAAGAGCTGTGCGTAGGTTGCTGCAATTTTCGCTTGACTATGAAAGTCTGTTTGTTTAGATTACTACGAAATTAAATTCGTAACCATAGTGAGAATAGATAGTTCTCCTTGATGGATCTTTGCGTGGGTGGACTGAAGAAAAATTTATTGTCCTATGCATTTATTGTTTACAAATATGAGGGTGATTCTGGTGACGCAAGATATTTTTGCTTCACATGCTAACAAAAAATTCTAAAGTACATCCACATTTTAATGCACTAAATGCTAGCAATTGGAGATTCAAATCAAACTCTAATCGCCAGAAGGAATATGTCTGGTCAAAATTATTTAAACTATATTTTGTGCGTGATGTTAATGTATTAATCGTCGTTATAAGTGTTTGCATTGAAAGAAGGAAATGCACATGCCTTGTTTTTAGACACAGGTGTTTATCTAATCCTTTTTTGTGTGCTATCCTTCAGCGGAATTATTACCACCCGTATCGTGAGCGTTTTGAAGGATTTTTGTATTGAAGTAAAAGACACCATATAAAGAGGTGATTTACTGTACGAATTATTATAGACCATCCGTTTTCCGTTCCAATCAACTACTTACAAGCCAAATAAAACATGAAATTTCGTACGAAACTGTCTATGTTTGACCAGAAACTATATTTTGTGTTGTATTTTCAGTTTAAAGACGTTGCTAAGTCAATTTGCATGTCGTGAAATATAATTGAAGAGAAATTTACTGACCCAAACCAAAATTATGCAAATATGCGAAGCAAAAATGTCAAAATTCGATATCTTCATTATAGACCAAAATTTTAAAGAGAAAATTCGCAATTCGGAATGTAATTCAACACTTCTCAAGTGGAGTAATAGTAGTAACAGTGCTGTTAGACTAATAAACAATGTCTATTTCAATCATTTTCGCCACTTATAGAAGAGAGAGAGATCCCTGCTTGAGACTAGTTTCATAATCTTCCTTTGGGTTTAAAAGTCTATTCAGATGAGAACGCAAGTGTGATGTTGAACATAGTCGTCAAATCTTGATTGGTTCTCAGCTGCTACTCCAAATAAAGACCAGCCACGAAATAGCAGCCTTCTGGTCTAATGATATCACCTGAAAGTGTCAACATTGGAAAGACAGCGGACTATTTTGGCCAAATTCCATTGAATTCAACGGTCCTACTTCAAACACAAACGTGTAAAATATTTTGACGATTTAGACCGGATTATTGTAGAAACACACTCTTTGTAGTATTTCTAAGAGAACTAGCATGGGATTTTTGTCAATCTTCCGCCAATCGAAAGTTACAGCTATTTTTCGAAAATATAAAATTTCACGCAATATTTCCATTACTACGAAGACTATGAGGCAACTGAGTATCCAAGATCAAACCGAAACGTATAAATTAAAGCGTATGAAAACATTCAACTAAAGCTACTTCGATAAATCCGAAAACAAATTCATGCTTTACGGAAATCATCGGGGAAAAATTGCATGAAAACTCCGCATTTTGGTAAGTCAGCATCAGAATATAAGCAAACAAAATGGAAAGAGGCTATGACGATTACCAACCGAAGATCACGTGCCACTACTGACATTCATTTCTCTTGGAGAATATTATTCTTGTTCATCTATGTAATGTTCATCTATGTTCATATTTTCAGGCTGTTTGGAAATATTTACACTTTTTTGTACAGTAGCCTTCTATTATTTCATCAGCAAAGATTTGAAATACGATACTTATAATAATAATTTCAGTTTAAATTAATGTTGTCATTTGAATATTTGAGCCTTGTTGTTATAACTTTACCTGCTTCTGTTCTTGTTTTTTGTAAACTACTCTAATTTGTTGTATTTTTGGTAAGTTTCTTTCACACAAACGTCTGTGCAAACACATGGTTTATAACAAAACATAACAAGTGTAACATTTTGATTAAAAAAAAGCTACGTAGAAGCAACTTGTTTACCTATTCTTGCATTGAGATCAATTGTATAGCTGTTGATTTCGTTCTCCATTTGTCATGGTCAGCATTTGCATATAGTCCGCAAAGTTGCCCTATTGCAATTCAATTACTGGAAGACTGTAGTAGGAATTAAGATATTTACTTGCTGCAGAAGTGCACATATTATTTTGGTCGCTTGAGCACAGGAAAAATAGCTAAGGATTTTGAATGAGTTCGTGCTTTGAATTTCCCTCACAAACGTGCCCAAGCTCCGCGGACGTTGGATGGACTTTACATGCAATTTACCTCCGATGATCTCCGAAAGCATAAATTTGCTTGCGAATTTATCCAAGTAGCTTCAGTTGAATGTTTTCATACGCTTTAATTTATACGTTTCGGTTTGATCTTGGATTCTCAGTTGTCTCATAGTCTTTGTAGTAAGAGAAATATTGCGTGAAATTTTATATTTTCGAAAAATAGCTGTAACTTTCGATTGGCGAAAGATTAACAAAAATCCCATGATAGTTCTCTTAGGAATACTACGAAGAGTGTATTTCTACAAAAAATCCGGTCTATATCGTCAACTTATTTTACACATTTGTATTTGAAGTAGGACCGTTGAATTCAACCGAATTTGGCCAAAATACTCCGCCATCTTTCCAATGTCGACACTTCCAAGTGATTTCATTTGACCAGAAGGCTGCTATTTCATAGCTTGTCTTTATTGGGAGAAGCAGCTGAGAACCAACCAAGATTTACCGACTGTGTTGTGATGTTGTAAAATACATAACAAGTAATGAATGAACGATCAGCTTCTGCAATTAAAAACGCTATTGAGAAGCTCTTTTGGCTTCAAGTGTATATATCTCGGTTATATTGTTATGACGGATTTGGATCGATTTTCTTTGCTTTAATACTATCACTGTGTTGCTTACTGCTTGTGTTGTTCTCATTGCGCATATTCAAAATGTAAAAGCTATACTTATTCAACTAACTTTATTCATCTCACGTCTCAATGGTAGTTCAAATGTGTCTACGTTTACGGTACGCAACAAACAGAGTTCGAACAAGACGTTCTGTACGAAAATAACAGTGTTGACTGAATAATTTGACAACTGCCTCTGTCTGCCAAATAAAATAGGACCATTCAGTACTGGAACCTCCTCATCTAACTCCATACAACTCGGGATGGTGAATAAATTTGCCATTTCACGATAATTTGCAAGTAAACAAAGTTTCACGTGAAAATTTCAAGGGAGCAAAGAGAGTGGGCACGAACACAGGGAGGAAAAAAGATGCTCCCATTCCCATGCGGCTAGGAAGATCCTTGCAGTTTTGTTCACAAGCAAATTTTGCTTTCGGGTTGGTAGGATTATCCTAGCGCAGGGATAGGAAGATACTACCTATTAGAATGCTCCTCTCACCTTGTAAACTGAAAGTGAAAGCAGAGTAGGAAGATACTATCTGGTAGGATGATCCCCCACCTTGTAAACAGGGCCCTAGGCTTGTTTTCTAGGCTCCACAATTAGGATTTCGGCTCAGTGAAGAGTTATATGTACTTCTGTTGATAAAATAAGCTCTTCCATCAGATTTGAACATCATTTAGAAAAAATGTAATAGCCCATGAAATTCTGCTCAGAAGATTTAATAAAGTGAATTTCATAAAGTTATTACAATTATTTATTCTGACAAGTTGTGTCACGTGTGGTAGTTTTTAAACAGACGAGCTCACTCTGTCAGAAAGCGAAAAAAGGAACAGCAGGAACATTGTGGCTTCTATCTCAAGCATCAATAATATTTGCTTCTGGAGATAAACATTCCAATTAAAAATATGCTTGCCAAACAACCTGTTCTAGTTTTATGGAATTTTTTGTTAAGAATCACTAGATTCAAACTTTTGTTAGCAATCTGAGAATCGGGAAACAATCTGTGGCAGGACGGCTGTCGATTTATTTTCCGCAACCTTCTGGCTTACGTTTCCGTTGATTAATTACAAGTTCAGACGTAATATTGATAGGTGTTGATAATGAATAATCTCTCGCTTTCTACGTATTCTGAATGAAAAGTTAAACTTTCTTGCAAAATTGTTTTACTATATAGGTATTGTTCAAAATCAGCCTATGCAATTTAATTAAATGAATCATTGCAAAAAGCTTCAACCTGACTTTCTCCATTTTTGGACAGATCTTCTTGCAAGTCCACATCACCCCATTTAACGTTACTGAATTATTAATTTGATTATACTTTAAATAGCAAACATGTCATCCAATTTTAATCTCTCATGACAGAATTAAGAATTTGGAACCGGTTTCTAGTTTCTAACAATACAAGTCGACGTTGAAGCTATCCTTCGTTTTAGAATACGTTTTGAACACTTTTATTAACCGTGTGATTTTCTATAAAAATATAATATACTGACAATGCTATAATGCTATAATTACCAAGTTTTACAACTTTGTATAATTATCAATTAAAATCTATATTTAAAAAATGATTTGGGTGCAGGTCCAATGATTCAGTTCCGATTTAAATAGGTAACAATTTTTTGCGTTCTTACCTACTTCAAGTCCACCAGCAGAGCTGAACAAATATCATTTATAATTGAAATCTGAATTTCTCATTTCACGAAGGTCACGCATTTTGACCTTGATGTATTGAGATTAAAACATCAAACAAAAAGAAAAAATGTTTGAAAAAGAATGTTCGAGTAATTCTGAGCATTTCTTCCCTAATAATTGATTTATATCCAACCGAAAAAGGACAAATTATCACCCAAACTCTTTAAAAACTGTATCTCTACTCGACAGCTAGCGATAGCCCCTAGTATTTGATGTGTAGAATGATGGTATTCTATCAAAAATTGACAGAAAAACTGATAAAAGAAAATATTATATTTATATTGATTTTACCAAGTCTTGATCAGAGGGAAACCAGTGCATTAAACACATGAGTGAGACACTGAAGCAATTAAGAACATCAAGTTACTTAAAAAATTACACTCACAAGTACAATGGAATGCAAGTCAAACGTCACATGCAAGCGCCCCAGAATAGACCCTTCTTGTTTCCGTATATTTATTAATTAGAAAATAAACATTGATTCAGCTATATTTCTTAAGTAAATTCTAAAAATCAAGTTTTAAAAATTGAATTCCAATTATAGCATCAATAAATTAATTTGCCCTCCTACCAAAACTTAGAAACCTCAGGTGAAAATAATAAAAAACTATAGAGGTAAATGCACGGTTTTAGCTCATTACAATTAGTTGAAACACTAATAACATTATTTAAAAGTTTATTATTAGAAAAGAAAGTTAAATCTGATAAATTCGATTCTCACCTTTAGAATCAAAATGATAACATTTCCTTGCGAATATTCAAAGTAGTCTTGAACTCTCGTGGCATTGAATAGTTGGCAGTATCCGAGGCTTATTTTGTAACTGACAGCAACACAACCACTCTCGCGAAGACATTCCACCCGACAGAGGTACACAGATTCTAAAGTATAAATTTTGATAGGACTCAAAACAGATCGGACTCGTTGGTCATTGAAGACTCTGCCCTTAAAAGAGCCAGTTTTACCCCATTGGCAGTTCTCAATCGCCACTGTACATTGCCATGTAATTATTAAAATAATCAGTGTTATGATTTTCATCTTCCTTTTGCTGGATGCTGGATTTGAATTTACGCAGATAATTCCAATTGACTCTCGGAGATGAAAGGATATAGAATTGTGAATAATTCAGCTATTAACAGCTGTTTGAAAATTTTAGCCTATCACATGCAGCCATCACCATGGGCACCTTTTTAAATATTATTGTTTTCATTCTTGCTTCTCTTTTGGTTCGTTTTCTATGTATGAAAACAAAGTTAATGCTACAGGTAACGCGTTCAATTTTTAAGCAATCACGACGTTGAGGTGCTTTTCTAATTCCCAAGTAACGTTGAATATCACTCCTTTTATACACGCGTCTGCTGTTTTACTTCATATTTGAAAGAAATCACGATAATTAATTAAAAAAATAGCAATTGAGAACAAGATAAAGATAACCCGTAGGAAAAATCTTGAAATTACTGAATATAGACAACAGCAAGGAATGAATTTAATTTTTAAGCCAGAATCTTTTGAATTCACTTTTGAGATATAATTTTTGATTTTTTTTATAGGCAATAGAAAGAGGCAACTTCAAAATTATGTAAATTAGTATCACGTGACCGATAGGGGTGCCAATCCAATCATGTGCAAACAGAACCTAATTTCAAACTGGACGGTTTGAAGCAGGAACGCATCTTTTTGAGGTTTTTGAGTGGTGGTTTTCTGGGCACTGTCTTGTTTATCTTGGATAACGAGATTTTGAAAGAATGATACGACAAATATCAAAATTTGGAATGTGTTGCATGCAGGTTTCCTGTTCTAATGTGATTCTGTATTTGTAAATTGTTTACAGCAAGCGTTTGTTGTTGTTCGTTGAAACTTTCACAAATTGATGTCCAATTCAAACTAATTGATTATATTTTATTTCGGAAATAAACCATTGAATAATGTTTTTTTTTTATAATCTATTCTTATCATTATTACCATCAGCTTTTGTATATTTTTTCAGTCAACTATAACTTTTCGAGATGAATTTCGTAAATTCCCAAGTCAATTTTGTAAATGTATAAGTCAATTTCGTAAATTTCCAAATGAATTTCGTAAGTTTCCAAATGAATTTCGAAAGTTTCCAAATGAATTCCTAAAGTTTCCAAATGAATTTCGTAAATTGTCAAATGAATTCCGAAAATTTCCAAAATGAATTTCGAATCGCTTATGACTATCAGTCGAAGAGACGTTGATTTCAGAATACAGGAAAAAAAAAATAATCCAAAAATTGGTTGCAACGAAAACGGCTTTTCAAAAAATAAAAGTAAAAATAATTAGAATGTCAAGCAAACAATTGATTGTAAGCTTTTTAAACAGACAGAGCAAAACTATTAAACGGTAATATTCAATCGCTGCAATGATTTAAATATAACTGAGAAAATAGTGTAACATGAATATATATGTATACATTTTTGAAATATTTATTTCGAAGTAAAAAGTACCTTTATTTGTTAATAATTAGCATCCAGGTGCAAAGTCTTCCATGTTTAGAGCGGGTGGAAAGAAGCCATTACAATGTTGACAAGCACTTACCATAATGTTCAGTGTAACTGTTCGTAAGGCCTCGTCAATTAGGCGTTCCACATACTGGAGGCGTTGTTCTTCTACTCGGGGTGGATTTACTTTCGGAACTCTCATGTTTTGCTTGACATCCAATTTTATTGTGTTTCATATTGTTTCTATTGGATTGAGCATTGGCGAGTATGGTCCAAGGGGCAATACTATCAGATCTGGATGCTGCTCAATACAATATTCCTGATGAGCATGGCATGAAGCGTTTTCGCACACCACCACAACAGACTCGGACGTTACTCCTTCGGTTAAAAGTGTGTAGTGTGAGAAGGGCTAATGTAGGATAATATGTTATATGTATTTTGGATAGCATGTTAAATCTTCAGAGGTAAGGATAATTTTAAATTGATGCAAATTTGGAGAAGAGTGAGTTTCAAATGATAAAGAATTATAGATATTAATATGTACAACATACAGAGAAAGAATTACGGTAAAGATTTGTATTGCATTCAGGCATTAATAGACGTCCATGTAAAGATATGGTAAATATAGAATAATCAATGTTAACAATATTGTTGATAGTTTTGTAATATAAAATTAGACTTGCGATCAATCTTCGCTTTTGGAGACTGTCTAATCCAAGGCTTTATAAGCGTTCTTTCTAAGAACTTCGTTTTAGCTCAATTTAAACTCAGTCGAGGTTCATAATATCAACAGAATTGTGTTTGTCAATTTTGTTTTACCAAATATTTACAGTTTCTACTAATTGAGTTATGGTTGATCTAAGAGAAACAAAACCATGTTGGTGGACACTGATAAAACCATTATTTTGCAAATAATCAACCAAATCATTTTTGAGTAATCTTTCCATTACTGGGCAAACACACAGAGCTTAACTGATTGGTCAATATAATGCGCGATTTATAAAAGGTGTTGGTGATTTAAGAATAGGTATGACGTCAGATGAAGGCTAGTCAATAGGTAGATCGGACGATTCAAGAGAACAATCAAAGATAACATAAAAGGGATAATAAAGGAAGATCTTGAATTTCTTGATAAATGAATAAGAGAGTGTGTCTGATCCAGACGAGAGTTTTGGTCGTGAACTATCAATGACTGATTTCAAATTAGGCATAGTAATGTCTGTAAATTATAATTCTGTAACATCAGATGTTTGACTTAAACCAATTGGACAACGATTGTCGTTGATGAATGCAGAATCAAAATGATCATTGAGTGTTTCAGCAATATCAATGTCGGTTTTAGCCATCGAGCCATCGGGGCATTTCAATGCAGTTTTGGCTTTATGTTTAACTGATTTTGAATGAAGGACCAGAAAACTTTGGACGATGAAGTAGATAGAATAGATTTTTCTCTAGATAGCCGATGTTCGTGTAAAACTTTACGCAGATCTTTTTGTGCAACACGCCAGTTTGAATGTGCGGCTTGTTTATTGATCAAATTTGACTTTTCAAATGTTTTATGTAGCTTTTGAACCTTTTGCTGTAATAGTCTGATCTGCTATGACCATGATTTAACGCCTGGGATTTTACTGCAGAGGGGAACGTATTGAAGTAGAATTGTCTGGTACACAAGCATGAAGACTTTCCATAGAGAGTTGACTGATGTGCATCGAGAAAATATTGCTTGCCAATCAACGTTGAAAAGAAACGATTCTATAGAGCTCGTTTCCCCATTCTATATCACCCCTGTGTTCTTCTACAAAATAAATTCAAATTAGTCTCGTCCATCCAAACAATTGTTTCACTACAGTCACTCGATCTCTGGCACCTATACAATCCCAATCGTAAGGCGTTTCTTCGTGCATTCCTTTTTTGTGTCAAATGAAGCCACACATATCACCTTATGACCGACGCCTAACACGCGCATGGAAGCACAACTAGATGGACTGATGATGTTGCTAGGCAACCAACAACAAATGCATCGCTGCTACTGAGATGCTACTACTTCAATGCTCGCTCTATAGTCAATAAACCTGATCATCTGGAAATATTACTGGCATCAAAAATTTATGATATTGTATTTACATCTAAAACCTGGTTGGTGAAGATGATTCCTGATTCTTTGCTTACAAGTCAAAGTGTTTATTCCATTGTGCGCAAAGATAGGACTACTTGAAAGATTGGTAGCGGTGTAGCTGTTTTTATCAAACCTCATATTAATTTTACAATTACCGATATTCCTCTTATTTTTCAACTTTAGAAAGCATCGTAGTTCGTATACGTTTTACTGCAAATACACAGTACAGAATGGTATACTCGTATCACACTCCGTCAAAAGCTGCGTCATTTTCTCATACAGAAGAACTTGGTTCTTTTATTGACTTCTGCTCTGAAATAAACTTCCATTGTTTTTTCATCGATGATTTTAACTATCCTAATATCCAATGGAACGTTCCTATCAGTTACGGTGATCGTTGTCATGACAATTTCCTAGTTCCTTTTAATCGCAATCGTCTTCATCACGTTGTATGTAATCCTACTCGTTCAAAAAATTTGCTGGATCTTATTTCAAGATCTGACCCAATGCATATCACAGAGATTGACATTGTCGAACCCTTTTCCCAAACTTGCGATCACAATGCTATTGAATTTTCAATAAATATTCCTCGTTGTGATTCTAAAGGTCATCAGCAAAAAAGGTTCAATTTTAGAAAAGCAAGCGCTATTTCGAAAGTTTTACAACAAACCGACTGGTATTCGTTACTAAGAGATGCGAATGGGGACATTGAAGTATTTTGGAAATCTATTTGTTCTATTTTTGATTATTGCATAAATTCCTTTGTTCCGATGTCTATTGGAAATCCACGGAAATTACGGTATCCGAAAGAAATTCGTTCACTTGTCCTTAAAAAGCGTCAATTATTCAAAAAGTCATTCAAACAATCAGCATCTAAACCAGATTATATACACGCAGCTAAAGTTTATGGTGATGCTGTAAAACATTTTAACATCGAAAGAGAGAAAAGTCTTTTGAAGGACTCCTCACTTAACCGTTTTCATTCTTTTGTTAACTGCAAACTCAATTCTCAAAGTACCATACCTCCTCTAAAAAACAATAATGGTGATATAATCGTTGATATCAATGAAAAGGTAAATTGCTTTAATAGCTACTTTTCCAGTGTATTTACGGAGGATGATAAACTTAATCAAGACTTTCCTCGAAAAGTGGATGAGAATACATTTCTTTCTTCCATCCGTTTTTCGTACGAAGACGTGTATTTAGCTTTATGCAAACTTCCCAATAAAACATCTAGATCTCCAGATGGCTATCCGGCGTACTTTCCAAAGTCTCTAGCAGGTGATATTACTTTTCCATTTTCTTTATTATTCGAGCTGTCAATATCGACTGGGGCTATCCCTGCTGTGTGAAAAACAGCCTTTCTTATACCATTATTCAAGAAAGGGAAGTCTTTTCTGTGTCAGCAACTACTGTCCAATTTTGTTGACATCCGTAACCTGTAAAGTCATGGAGGGTGCTATACTAATGAAAGCTTATTTATTGGAGAATAATCTCCTTACGTCAGATCAATATGGATTTTTAGAAAGGCACTCAACTTGTGCTCAACTGCTTTCGACATTGAACATTTGGTCCCAAGCAATAAGCCAAAAATTGTTAATCGATAGTGTATATCTAGACTTCAGCAAAGCTTTCGATGCTGTTTCTCATAACAAGCTGATTACGAAATTGAAAGCCTATGGCATACAATCCGAACTGATCACTTGGATAAATTCGTTCTTAGAACATCGTTCTCAATCCGTTTTCAACGATAACGTTTTATCTCAACCTGCATCTGTAATAAGTGGCATACCTCAAGGTTCAGTCCTTGGACCACTCTTGTTTATTCTGTTTATAAATGACATAGTGGACTGCATCGAAGATCAATGCCAAATCAAGCTATTTGCTGACGATACAAAAATATTTTCCTGTCATTGAGCCGCAGAAAACCTTCTACAGTCAACACTAGACAATGTCTCGTCGTGGTCTTCTAAATGGCAACTAAGAATTCCACATAAGAAATGTTTCACGTTTTCTCCCGGATTTGAAACAAGAAGAAGTAGCTTCCATTACTTTAAACAATGTAGACTCAGCACATTATTGCCTTATTTATTCATAATATTAACTGAGGTAATTATACTTATTGTATATGTATTTATTGATTAAGGCTGTACATAAGCAGAAGCTTAATGCATTCCTGTATCTTGCCTGTTAGCATTTCACACTACAAAATAAACAAAAACAACAACAGCAACTTTCAAAAAGCTTGAAAACAGCTTAAAGTTGTTTTTTCGGGAGCACAATAAAAGAATTTCCGAAACAATAGAATATATCCGAGTTATTGCCAATTTTAAGCTAGAAATCACTTTCGCAGCTACTCGACAACAAGTAAAAGTTGAAAACAGCTTGAACGTATTGAAGAATGTTATGCATAAAATTCAGTCTGTTTTGAGCTTTACAGTGACAATTTGATATTAAATTCATCAAAAATCATACATTGGAGCGGCTTTTAAAAATAATTATATTAGTGAAGATACATTATTGATGTATCACTGCTCCTACTTCTACTAATTGATTTAATCAGCTTTTGATAATTCTACCTGACTAATAAGTCTTTCTTTACAACATTTGAAATAGTCATGAAAGAAGACCTTCATTTCCTTATCATTGTCATTATCTATAACAATACTGTAAAGCGCAAAACGACTGTGTGACTAACACACAATATAATGTTTTAGATCGAACTCCACCTTCACACAGCAAAAACGTGTTTCTTGTTTCAAGGAATGAATTGCTCTTTTCAGGAATTTCTTTCCTTAAATCATGAAAAAATTTCTTGTCCGTATATTTAGAAAATAGCTCTTAATTAGAATTGCGTTGGAGTATAAATCCTCAAAGATAATCGAACGTTTTTCTAGCAATTTGATTGGCTAAAAGCCATGTTTGGAACTGGAAACGTAAACAGAAGG
>JANVCG010107982.1:0-14342 GCA_025505365.1 Haliclystus inabai
ATAATAATAATAATAATAATAATAATAATAATAATAATAATAATAATAATAATAATAATAATAATAATAATGATGATGAAATAATAATAATAATAAATAATAATAATATTTTTAACATTGCAGTCAGTATGATAATGATATCCCTATTTCCTCAGGATATAGCCATTGCCTCTTATTTTCTGGCAAATCAGTCCATCTACATGAATGATCTGTTTCACTACCCACTCTTTTTATCGAAGTAGAGGAGTCATAAATTGATTGACTCTTTTCAGAGCTTTTTATCAATATACAATTCATAGATTTAATGTGCCTAATCACTATCATTATCATCATTTGTTTAGAAACTATTACCTTTGAGAATGTTAACGCTTTTCACAGGATTGTTGATAAAGTGAAACCCGCTTAAGGCGACTGCCTAGTCCTAAATTTAAATTTTGCATTTATCAAGATAAACACTTTAAAATTCTATTGGAATGGCTAAATAGTATTTCTAAAATATTCAAAAATAGATTTTATTAAATTGTTTTTTATTCTATTTTTGGAACATTTCTATTATGCCGCATATTGACCTATTAGAAACAGGAGCAAGAGAATTAGAAAAATCTTATAACCATGATATTTCATTCTATTAAAGAGTAATAGAACCGAAGAAAATGATAAACATAAAACAGAGGCCCAATTGCTTATTTGTATGCAAAAAATAATATATTTTGATCAAAAGAAGGCATTTACATTTCATTTTCCCAGAATCAAAAATTAATATAAAAATTGCAGATCAAAACTCAAAAATCTGGCAGGCTGTAAAGTTAGATAATATACCATTAAATATACAAACAAAATTGGAGCTTGACACATTATGAAATGACGGAGTTAGAAGGATCTTTGTAAGCTACACTTTTTTAAACTTCTACTGTGTAAAAGGGCGGAAACCATTCTGTTGATTGAAATGCTGCCAATGGCCGCTTTCGGATAACTAAATGCACAAGGAAATCGGGAGTCTTCATGTAGTAATACCAACACTTTCAGATCTTTGCCGAAACAAAGGGCTTTCGATACATACAAATTGTGCATTATTTTCAAATGTATATGCTAAGCTCAAGCCTGATAAACATTCACAAATACATGCATTTACAAAAACATGCACTATAATAAGGACAATTTGATGGAAATAGAGGTTAGCTTTAATTGTTTTGCACCACCTAACTAATGATTGTAATTGCACCCATCCAAAATTTGGAGTTATATAAAATTGTTTAATAAGGACTACATCATAAAATTGTTTATAGGGTTTTAATTAAATGTGTTGCAGAAGAGGGGAATACTACTCGGGCATGTTACACTAAAATATTCAAGATACATTGGATCAACTAGAAACTTTTCAATTTATTGACTGCCGACATGACTGTTATTTCAGCTGGAGCAAAACACAAAATTCATGCGAGAAAAGATAGCAAAGCAAATAAAATGTAATGTTGAGACATGCATCTCCAAAGCAAAAAGACTCTTTTATGTGACATTGCCGAGGCAGGATAGCCACAATCATCCAACAGGCGAGGTAAATCATATAATTTTATAGCCAGCAACATCTACTCTCCTTTGTCAATTCACAATTTCTCTGGAAAATTATACATTGTTTGGAATTTCATGTGAATTCACGATAAATACTTGTCTTGTATGATTAGTCAACTCATTTACAGTAGAGATAGGCGTATAATTTTATTCCAAAAGCATAGAATGTAATGGGACAATACTTTGATTATTTACAAGAGATATCATTTGATAGTTGATCAAGAATGCAATAAATAACTTTTTTAATATTTTTAGTTTGCAGGACCTATTCAGCCAATTGACAAAGTGCTGATAAGGGAGATCGAAAATTGTATTAACGTGGAAGGTGTCCATGATGCATATGAAATGAAGAGGCATCTGAAACGCTACGTAAAAGAACATTTTCCAGATCAGGCAGATGATAAGAATAATAACAGACTTTATCCTAATATTGAGCAAATCCGTGGGCACATATATCTTGTGCAGACGCGCAAGCTGTATCATAAAAATGATCAAGAAAATCTGCAACAAATTATAAGTAATTGGGAAAACAAAAGTAATTCGAACAATGATCAGAAAAATGAAGATAGATTTTCTTTTTACTATAAGAAACACATGTCAAACCCTGACCAAAACACATCTCAAAAATTTATCTTTGTATGCCAAAGTGAAGAACAAAAAAGGCTACTTAGGCGGTATGGTGAAATCTGCCTAATCGATGCCACATATAAGACAATGAAATACGCCATGCCTCTTTTCTTTCTTTGTGTCAAAACAAATGTTTGTTATGAAGTCGTTGCTACATTCATTCTACAAAATGAAACAAAGGCAGAAATTGAAAATGCATTAGAAATCATAAAATCTTGGAATCCAGATTGGAAACCTTCCAAATTTATGAGTGATTTCGATGAAAAAGAGATCACGTCATTGGAAAAAGTTTTTAAAGAGTTTAACGTTTTTGTTTTTTTGTGCGATTTTCATCGGCTGCAAGCCTGGGACAGATGGTTATGCAAGCTAGATAATGGTGTTGCAGATGTAAAAGATATAGTAATAGCATTACTGAGGAAAGTAGCAGGTAGCAAAACTGAGCAAGAGTATCAAGTCAATGTGGCAAACCTAAAAAAAAGTGATGTATGGCTAGGTAGAAAAAAATTTAGAAAATGGATGACATCAGTTTGGTTGCCTGAGCACAAGGTAAGCAACAATGAGCATTCAGCAGGAATAACGTATATTTGCATAAATAGAAAAAACGTAACAATAACCATTATGTTATTTAACTAGCGTTGGGTATGGGCGTTCAGATCACAGTCTTTCCTAATGCTTGTCAATACAAACAATGGTATTGAGCGACAAAATCATCTCTTGAAACATACGTATTTGAAAACAAAGAGCAAATCATCAATCTCACATCTTTGCAAGTTACTTGTAGAAGAGTTTATTCCTGAACGCCTAAAAAAGTAAGTATAATTGTTACTATATACTGGTATTATGATACAAATTGGATCCATCAAGTGCATCTGACACCAAACTTTACAATTTCTTTGCTTACTTTGAGGTCAACAGCAGCGATGTGAGAGCAAACGCGGGCCTGTTTTATGTGACAATTTAGCTCTAGTATAATGACACGTGTTCGCATGGTGTTATGTACAAAACATGAAATTTATTTTAAAAAATGCCTCTGAAAAATTTATTTCTAAGAAAATTGTATACATATTTTTTTTGCCAAAATGGAGTGGTGATGATCTCCCAATAATTGAGTTGTGAATTGTGCTTTTTGCTCGCACGAGTAATGAGATGTTAATTTTTGAAGTTACGACTCATTGTTTTTTTTACAGTAATTACGCCCTCATCCTTTTTGGAAAAGTCAGGACCAAATTGTAATTAGAAGAACGCTAGAGTCGTTCATTTAACATTGAACATTGAACATCACAGCTTAATTATATCTGTCTGAATTGCAAAATTATTTTTGCAAAACTCGGCTAGTTAGCCCAAGCTACCTGAATTTGGAATGAAAAAATATTGGTCTCAGGTGCACTGTAAACAAGAGGAAGTTGAAATATAGTCATATTGCATTTGTAATTTGAAGGTACAAAGATGAAAACATTAAATCAAGTACATGTTTTAAAAGACATTCACCACTAATTCCTAGCTTCTTGCATAACAGACCAGGATTCTTTTCGAAACATTGTATGGATAAACTGGAAGAAGGGTCAAAGTTTCCAAAGGTTGGTTGAAAGTTTCAATTTGGGGTTTCACAACCTTGGTCTCTGTTTTGATATGTTTGTAGTTGCTCTTACGCTCATTTCAGTGCTCCATTGCAAAATGATAGAAATCAAAACTCAAATTGTTGAGAAACTCATGCATTCTTGCTTATGCAAATTCAAGAATTTGGAAATTAAGAATCTACTCTGATCCAAATATGTTTTGATTAATCTGATTCAATCAGATCAGATTTGCAGGCATCCGGTTAGTGCAAGATATCAATCATTTGAGTGAAATTATGAAAGAGGTTATGTACTTAATCATTCATGCAACCAACAAATATACCTTACAATGTCCTGTGAAAAAAATTTCTCAAGTTAACAGGTTCTGAATAAATGATGATGATGAACTCAAGAGTATATCCCTGATTGTACTGCTGAACAGATAACAATATATTGAATTGTTCCCTTGTAATGTCTAGACCTATTCTGGGAACCCTAAGAGTGTTTCATAGACATGATTTGATATAATTTCTCTTGTCTTTCCAGGAGAAAGTGAGAGAGTTGGACCAGGGAATTGTAGAAGTAATGAGTGAAAAAGATAAAGACGTAGTGTATAAAATTAATTTTAAAAGTGAACAGCTACCATCGTGTTCGTGCCCTGACTGGGATTTGAATTTTATGCCTTGCAAACACATGTTTGCAGCATTGAAGCATTTAAGCAGTTACACATTTGAATCAATCGGGAAACAATACTTGGAATCACCATATTTTACATTGGACAATGCTTTTTTTGGAGATACCAATTACAATGAAGAAACAACTGGTGAACAATGGGAGTTTCCAGCTTTGGCAGATGATATAGACTTACAATTAGAATTGACAAATCTACCAACCCAAAAGCCATCCCCTAGATCAATTGCTGCTAAATGTAGGGAGACAATGAGTCAGTTAAAAAGCCTAACTTATTTAACTTGTGACATAGCAGCATTACATGCATTACAGGAAGAGCTGGACCTATCGCTTAGAAATTTGCAGGACAAAATTGAAGTTGAAGAAGGTTTAACACTGGAAAATCAAAAACAAAAGAAAAAATCTAACAAACGAACAGCAGAAGCTGATAGAGAAGAAAGCAAAACAGTAAAGAAAAAGCAATGCCTAGTGCTTCCTGCACACAAAAGAAAACGTACTAAAAAAACGCTAGGTGGTTTAGAGGATTGGAAATTATCTACCAATGTGCATATTGACATATCAACAGGACAACCAGGTTAGTCAAATGGATTCTGCAAACTTGAAAATTTCATAGTAATATAATTGTAGTAGATCATTAAACTTAATTGGGCATTACATTTGATCATATCTATCCACCACAGTATTACAAAAGCAAAAGAAGACTGCCAAAAAGGAACGGAAGAGCTTGAAAAGTAGCACGACTGTTCATAAGGTATGTTGTCTAACAGAGTTGTCGTGAAGCACATAAAGCATAGCAGTTGTGCAATCTCTTCTAATAAGGATGTTTAACACTGAGACTGTGCTCTGAGTGGAGTGTTAAGACTGCATGTGTCTCTTTCGAAGCCGTAAATATGTATTAAAGGTCAAACGATTTGCCTCTTTCTATTTTTATTTTCAGGTTTGTGAAATCGAAACAGAGGTTGTGCAGGAAATTCTTTCTCCGTGTAAGGATTCCTTAGGTGCAAGAAGTAGAAGTATTCTTATTTGCAATGAAGACAAGGTACAGTAGCCTACATTCCAACATAATAGATAGCATTTGAATAACAGAGTAGGAGACAAGTGCTTATTTCAGTCTGTTAGCTGTCATCAGTGTCACTCCATGAAACAAGGGACTGCCTTTGAAACAACAGCTTAGTCAAGTTGAGTTAAACTAATAGTGAATTTGATAACTATGTATCAACGATGGATATTACGCAGGTACAGTTGTTAATGGATACAATTATTTAACTCCAAAACACTAGTCAATCCTTATTAATCATCTCTCCCTTGAAATAAAATCATAATAAGTGAATTGGGGTGAATCTTAACCAAACAGGATTCTATATTGGAAAAAGAATGATCTTACCAACTACATTGCCAATATACAATCTCAGTCAACAATATAAGCATCAAGTAAACAGTATTCTTTACTTCCATGTGATGTGGATTTTCGTACATGTTACTGTTTTGATTTGTCATGTGTGGAATAGAATATTTTCATGTAACCTAGAGAAAATAATACAGTAATGATGGAAGTCAATACTGAATTATAAAATATTCATTACAGAGTAGTGTGATAGACTGTGAGAATCAGTGTCATCAAGTAGCTTCACCAAATGAATGGAAGACAATCCATGGTTCCACCCTCTATGAAAGTGATAAACAGGTAAGAAACAAACAATACTATACTACACCGATAAGTTCCTTTCAGTAAAAAGAAGCAGTCCCATGCCACACAATCGTTAATCAATGCTATTCCTGAATGTGGGATTCATTCAATCAACCTGCTGTCTTATTTTCATGTTGACTAAATTTCGTTGTGTGAATGTTGCCAAACCATTACAATATCATTGGCTACATATCAGTTCAAAATAACATCTATTATAGAATTTCACTTCTTCCATGAGTTTTGAGTGAGACTGGCATATTTTATCATGGTGATGTTTATCGGGAATTATTTGTTGCTATATGGGCATTATTCAATCATTTTTCAAAATGCAGAGCAGATGAGTTGAAATGACTTCTCAACTGCTTGCCAGCTTCTTTTTCTCTTACTCTATTGCTTTAAATCATTTCATGGTTATCCAGAAGTTTTAAGCATTTTGAAATCATCATTACATTTAAATGTTTGCAGATAATAATGTCGCCGCATGGGCTACTCAATGACAAAGTCATTAATGTTACTCAGCAGATGTTGAAAACTCAGTTTCCTAGTATTGGAGGTTGGCAAGACACACTGCTGCAAAACACAACATACTGGAAAAGGTATCAAAGAAGTTTTCTACAAATTGTAAATGTGAATCGACAACACTGGGTTGCTGTCAGCACGGTAGGCCTGGACGTCAAGAAATCTGGAGTTAAGTTATTTGACAGCAAATTTCAGTCGACAGAACTACACAAAAGTATCAAGACTACCATTGCATCTCTCCTTTCTATTAAGGATCCGTGTATACACGTTGTATTTCCAGACATTCAACAACAAGAAGATGATTATAGTTGCGGTCTTTTTGCAATAGCATGTGCCACTGCCGAATGCTTTGGTAAAAACCCAATACACATGACATTTCAGCCGAAAGAAATGAGAAGGCATTTACATGATTGTATTGAGAAAGGGCACATGGAGCTTTTTCCGTATGAATATCGTGAAACAAACCATGCAATTAACAAGGTGGGATGTATTGACCTGCATTGCGTGTGTAGAATGCCAAAAGACGATGATTCAAAAAAATGTAATGGATGTCACAGTTTATTTCACTCAGCCTGTCAAAATGCCATAATGCCACAGAACATTCATATAATCGAAGATCGATGTAAATTTTGCCAACCGCTACATTCAACAGTAGCCTTCAAGGTTGTTGGCGAATGATGTATGCTCAACTTTTATTAATAGAATATTAGAAGTAGCACATTCTTGCGTTTTTTTTTGTTCCAACGTAAACCAGCCGCCCACATATATTTTAAAAAGTTACTAAACAAACAGAATAATGTAGGCTCATTAGATTTTGGTTTAGTTACTTCCAACAACAGCTAGTAAAACCAAAGTTAGTTGTTTCCCCAAATTCACGTGATTGAAACCATATTAATGACATTTTTTCATAATACGTTTGCTTACCTTAATTTCTTGACATGAATTAAAACATTCATGCATTTTGTTCCAGTCATGACTGCTGAATCCTTTTCGAACAGCTTCATAAATCATAACATTTCCTGAAAGATGCGTGAAGATGCAAAATGGCTGTTTCCATTGCGGTGAAATCGTGTTAGAGGCGGTAGAAACTAAACTTCAAACTTATGGACCGCTAAACGCTGAGAAAAGCCGCAACCTGACGTCATCAGGTCTCCACCGATTGCATTTTTCGTTTTCCTTGAGCGCCGCGGCGGTTGGCCAGATCGTAAGCGTCGGCAACAATCCCAGCCGTCAGCAACATTCCTAGCTTCGCTTTCATGCTGCATTTGATACAGACGAGACTCTACTTTGCCGCGAAAATCGAAGAGAGATCAGTTTATCTCTGAGGTTCTCTGAGGTGAAGGTTTTATTTTGTGATTCAGTTCATTGAGGGTTTGTTTATTGTATTTCTTGGAAATATCAGAACTATGGAAAATTTTACTGATGCCAGTGTTGCTAATTTTGAAGATGAAGACGACTTTGACGTGGGATTCATCGAGGCGCTTGACAGTTTATGTAATTCTGTAAGTAATTTGCCTGTTTGTTCAATTTTGCCTGTTGAATGCGATCAAGCGAGTAGCCCCCTATTGCAATAATACACTTTGTTCGGCTTTTCCCTCGATTATAGACGTCAGATGAAAGTGCCAAGACTTATGATGAATCACGGAAAGGCAAAGTCACGGGTTATAATGTTTTTTTTAGACTGATTGCGGTAAGTTTTAAATACTGCGAGTCTTTGACTTATTGGCGTTTAACATAGAATAGAAGCATATTATTAGACCAACAAGTGTAGCCAGTAATGCATATGCACGATATTTTGTTTCCATATTACAGTTGAAGGCAAAGAAAAAGAAAGGAGAGGTGACATTTGGACAGATTTCTTTCATCGCTGCTCAAATGTGGGACAAAACAGACCAGATGACGAGAAGAGTAAGTTATTTATGTGACCCAAATTTCTAAACCTGCTTTCAGGCTTGATTCCATCAGTAATCGTGGTGCTACATTATACAGTAAGAAGTGGGCATTTTAGCCAACTGTTAGGACTCATTTACAATTATAAATCATTTGCAAACTCCAGAAGATTTGATACAGTGAATCCTTTGTATAAAGGTCACTCTAAAGAACAGCCACATTTCTCCACTTCTAGTTGCAAATGTCAATATCTTTTGAATTCAGCCTGTGAATAAGTAACCTAGTGGTAAACATTCCCTAATCCCATGGTTGGCTGTTTACTCAGGTATCACTGTATTTATATTTTCCAGAGGGCAATTAGGGTTGGGGGTGAGGGGAGCCATGGTCCTCCAATAAAATTGTCATGATTCTCCTGTTTCTTTAAAAAGATTTAGGTTTACAGTAATCTGATTTGGCTTGCTTGATAAAGAACAATAAATTCTGTTTAAAAGCTAATTCATTAACAGTCATTATTTATGTATCTTGATGGTGGTGTTAGTGAGATCCATGATGTCATTCAAAACAAAAAAACATGATTGAAAGGAAATAATCATTGCTTTTATCAGCAATTGTAATCAGTGGTGTAAAACACTGTACTCAGCAGCTGGATTTTGATTTGCCCTTAGATTTAAGATTAACACTATGTGGTCATCACAAACATTCGCTCATTTACCTATCATGTAGTCCATTTCATGGCATACAGTATCTCAAGAAAGACAACCTAACTGTATTGCTCCAAATTAATTATAAAATGGACAAAGACTTGATGATAAATACTAGCAACACTTGCATTCTTTGTTTTAAGTAGACTACTAAATAGAGCGCCTCAGGGTGCTAAAATTTGTAGTTTTTCTTTGGAATATCCCCCAACCCCTTGATTGATTAGTCCCGCTTACTGTATGTCAAAGGCAATGAATCCTGTGAAAATTATTTGATTATTTTTTTCATAGAAATTCCACGAGAAAGCGTTGAAGCTTAACAGCAGCATTGATGCCATTATCTTGCAGTTTGACTGCAAGGTTTGTGGAAAGTCTTTTAAAAAGAGGAAGTATCTTAACTTCCATGAAAAAGAACATTTGGAAACATTCTCTTGTAAGATTTGCCAGAAGGGCTTTAATTCTAGCCAATTATTACAATGTCACACCAAGGAAACTCACATGGAAAAATCTTTTGTTTGCAAAACCTGCGGGAAATCATTTTCGAGACTGTATCGTCTGACGGAACATGTCAAGGTTCACTCATATAATTCAATTCAAAAGAAATGTGACAAGTGCAATAATCAATTTAGCACGGTATCTAATTTGAATAAACATAAAAAAAAATACCATTAAACTTAATTTGGTCATTATTAAAATAGAGCTGTATTCACAATAGCTGGTGCTTTTTCATTCTGCTGTCTTCCCATGTTTGTTTGGTATTTTCCTGCAAGATTTAGTGTTGTGTTGAAAATATTTAGTAGATTTCCGTTAAATTGGCTGCAAAATCTCCTGTCTATTACGGACATAGGGATGTATCTTCTGTTTATACCTGTTGATGAATCAAATGAGTGAGTTGTGAATTGGGCAGATATATAAACTGAAGCAATCTTATGATAATTTCACAGCTAAGACATTGCTTGACAGCTCTATTCTTTCGTCATTCAATCAAGTTGAAATGTTTCATCTGTAGAGGTATATGGCTTTTTGTTTTATATACTTCACAATTCGAACAATAATTAAAAACAATTCTATAAACATTTAAAGTGAAACCAGTGTATAATGGCCAACCATGAAATTTTAGAATTCTGACCATATATCCTTTATACACAGGTCAAATTCAATAGAAATCAAAATTTTGCAGCAATAAGAATTGACCATTGCATGAGAGTGGCTGCTCTATAGGGTGGTGACCTTTATAAACAGGTTTCACTGTACATCATTGCCATACAAAATATATTACTTTGTGCTGCGTTTTCTTGTATGGACATGAAGAGTGTTATTGCAAGTCCTAATTTACAGTCAAACTCTCTTATGTGAAAAGTTTCCATTACTACCCTGAGTTCAAAATTTGGGACATCAGATTCTTGAAAAATGCCAAGGTTGAGGATAAAAAGGAGCACTTTGCAAAAACGCAACAGTATGGCATGGATAAAATTTGGTTGAACTCCAATATACGTCATAACCCCATAGCCAAGATATACACTTAGAAAATATTCCCGCAGTTTTTGTCAAGCCCTCCTAACAAAATTCAAGAAGATCATGATCATAATCAAAAGAAAGCAATACTCCAAGTAAAGATAGTCCAATATTTAGAACTTTAAGATTGAATATCTACTACAAACAAGGGTTGGATAGACTACATAGTTGAAGTTAAATGAAGGGATTCAATTAATCAGGTGCAAATTATGATTTTCCATTCTGAATAAAGCACAGATGTGAGTGCCACAGTTCGATGAATCTCGACAGTTTATTTACTGCTGCTGGCTTTATTTAAGTTGGTAGCCCTTTTAGTTCTTGATGCCATTGGGCGTCCAGCTTTCTTGGCAGACGGCACATTTTTGTCTACAATTCCAGCGAAAGAATGTGGTCTCTTTTTTTTATAATTGGAGTTATTTTCCAAAGTCAGAGACGGCTGATGTCTTTTTGCAGGTAGTGCCTTTCTTGACTTGCTGTGACTTTTTCTTCTAGATACAGCAGGTGGCTGCACATTAATACCATAACGCTTGAATCTTTTCTTCCCTCCACGTGAAATACTAGGCTGCTGCAAGGAAGAATGAACATATTTTTTGCCAAAGCAATGGATGGCACTTCCCAATTTAGAAAATGCCATCTTTGCTGCCCTCCTTTGCATCTTTTGCACACCATCATTGAAATTCCCATCTCCTTTGCAAATTGCATCTTTTATTTGATTAGTGAAGTTGGTCAATGCTAGTAATGCTTCCTCTTTTGTAGTGGTTGTTTGTAATGATTGCTCATCATGGGTGTCATCGCCACATGTTACTGTAGGCACATCTTCGGAGTTAACTGGCTGTTCGACACAGAAATCTGTAGGAAACGGGTCAACTACATGCTCAATATCCTCCATCATGTCAGCATAATGCATTTCACTCAGCACTTCCTTGTGCGCTATCATTGCATATTTTTGCCTATCTTTGTGAGAATACAATGGCATGAAATTAGATGAGGACGATTGAAAATGTAAAATAACTGCAGCTTGGTGTTTACATGGTGTTCCGTCTAGGCCAATCGGACAACTGCAGAAACCAGAGAGGGTATCGACATCGTAATGACAAACATTGTTTGTAGATAGTACTTTGAAGATACCTTTTTCCTGGTCAATTGGAGTGATACTACTTGCAGGAATATCTTTATACACTTTTCTAGGAAAGTATCTGTTTCTGTAAGAGCCATCCAAGGAGCCATTAGCTACATTTAGCAATTTATCTTGATAATGGTATTCCAAATCTTCAATTGTCAGTTGTAATAGCTCTATCACGTTGTAGCTTTTCACCCTCTGGCAAATCTCCTGTTTCATAACCAAAAACTGGGACTCAACATAATTTTGGGTGTTATTACCCCTAACAGGCAATGATTTCCGATAGCTTAGAGCCCAGGAATTTATATTTGAGTGGATACATGTCGTTAGATACGTAGATAGATGTTTCCTTTGTTTGACAGGATCACTTGACATCAATTGGACCCATTTGTCTTCTGCATTTTGTATGGTGTCTGTGTACATTATATCTTTCAGGGAGACAATAATTTCAGGTCTAATGGATGCTGGGATCCCGTTGGTCTTGTCCATTAGCCATCGCCAGATTGCTTGAAGCACATGAAAGGAACACAGAAGCAGTTTCGATAAAGGCCATGCAGTAGATAATGATTTTCTTTCCTCTTTGCAATTATCAGTCAAGAACAGTTCGGGACCCTTTGAACCATTACCAAAAAATGCATGAGAGGGTAAGCACTCTTTTAATAGTTCAAAAGCTTCCAAGAATGTCTCCTCTGTTTCATCTGAGAGTATTAACACCGCAAGGGGTAGGCCTCCTCCAACTGAATGTGTACAAAACATTACAAATCGCAAATTATGCTCATCCAGGTTTGAAGTACTATCAACAAAGACCATCTCAGCTGAATGCTTTAGATGCTTGTGAACGCGAGACATCAAAGGGGTAACTATGGCAACGATCAGTTTTATAGATTTGGAATTTTTGTCAGTCTTAGTTGAGTATTTAATCATCCCACCATCATTTGAATTCTCACTGTTGTAAGATTCAACAAGTTCTTCTAGTTTCATGAAAAGGAATTCTCCATTTTTGGCCCCATACAAACTGCTGTTAAACATTTCGTAAATATGCTTAAAGTCTGATTTTCGCGGCATTTCTGCTCTGTCCCCAAATTTAAGTTCAAACTCTGTGCAGCTTGAGCAGGATTCTCGTAAATCCCGTTTAAACTTTGCATAGGCCATTGATGGTGTATACTTTTCTTCAAACAGTCTTAAGATTTTGTTAACATTTTCTTTTGTTACATCTCTAAACGAGAGAGCTTGTAAGACTAACAAATTGTGGTTGTGACAATGCTTCAACAAAATCTCACAGCCGTATTCCTCAGAAGTCAACATAGAATGATGTAGTAACTTGAAAGTCAGAGAATAGGGGCAATTGGTATTTTTAATGCGTTTACCTGGCTGCCATTTCACTTTCTTGGAACGAGTATTGTGGTGGCAGCGGAATCTAATTTCAAAATAATTTTTACATTTTCCCACATTTTCTTTAGCATACGATTTTCTAAGGGTTTCTCTATTTTTAGCCTCATAAAGACTAACAAAAGTGAAGATTTCTTCCTTGGAACTTAGATTTACACGCAGCATAGCAGTAAAGTCTTTGTTTTTCGTGTTGCCTTCGTTGTATTTGTAACTGGTTATTGTAAAACTATAATTATCTGGCATGATTGATGTTAACAGTGGTTCAAATTTAGCTGACTGCTCTTCTAGAGCCGGACCATGATTATTCGAAAAACATTCTATCATTTTATCAAAGTCGTCGTCACTTTCACCATCATTGCTACATTCTGATTCAATACAACTGCCTGTAACATGAAAAAATTCCAGCTGAATGAATAATATCGGTTTTTGTAGAGGTTTCAAAGTCGCAGTTGTGAGCAGCTTAGGGCTGACAGATATTTCATCTCCACTTGCTATGTCCAATATGTTTTGGTCAAAAGCACCCATCTGATTTTGAGAATTGATGCATTCCAGATTCCAACAGTCAATATGTTATTTGAAGATCTTAATTGAATAATTTTATGATACAATCAATATCAATTTACATCAATTATGAAGACGGATATTGGGCTTTTATCTATTAATAGGCCTAAGTCAAATAATACATTATTCGGAATTCTATAATTTACTGTGACTTTGAAGTGTGTACAGTACCGTATTATAGAAGAAATGATAGCACCCAATAAATCTACATGTGCAATAATGTAGCCCATTGTAAACACCAAGTAATCTATAGCACGACACTAGCACCATTTATGCACTAGCTGATTATGAATTCAAAGTTGAGATTTAATCATTGACATATGTTGGTTGATTATGTCAGCATGGGGTCTGTTAGCAAACATCATGATAAACCACATGAATGCATTAAATATGAGTTGGTGGAATGGTATATTGTTAAGATTACGCTTCTACCCTGCAAACAAAAGACGTCGTAGGGACGTCTATACGACGTCGTATTTTGGTCGTATGTACGTCCTTACGACGAAAAACGACGTCGTATT
>JANVCG010108093.1:3673-14325 GCA_025505365.1 Haliclystus inabai
AAAAAAAGTCACCTGACTTGTAGTTTGATTTTATATAGCTCAATTCATATCACTTAATTGTAAAAGAAGTTACTCTACACATTTTCTTACAAATTTCGAATGGAATTTGATAAATTGATTAATGTTTGTGTAAGAGTAATATAAAAGTTCAGTCGGCGGAGTTTAACAGTTTGACAACTACACCAATGACAGCTATTAATTGAGGGTTATTCGATATGGGCGTATTTGGATTTCACTATCGGAAGCTCAAGTTAGAAAATCTGAAGGTGATGCCGTAAATTCTCTCAAGATCAAACTCTCAATAGATTTCTAAATAGGAACCCCCTCATAAGCAAACACATGGTATATCTCCTACCTCCCGGATCGAAGACCCGATGCTAATGTCATTGTAATTCCGTTTCAAGATTAGGAAAATGATGGAGCACCTCTATTTACTGCTGCAGAACCTTATAGGTGATGCGATGTTAGGCTCCAATGTGTTTGAGAACGCTAATGTCATCTCGTCAGGAAATATGTAGATCCGAACCGTTTAACCGAACACTTTAACCGTTTAGAGATCGATCCGTTCGGATTAAAAACTATAAACCCGATACCCAACCCTATATGTAAACGTTAGATTTTGTACAATTGAACTAGCCTGCGTCTCATACCAAACCGTTTTGAAAGCGTTAACGTTTTAAAATAGTTTGGTCTGTGAAGCAGGCTACAATGGAACCGACATGCTTTTGATATTTTTGTCTTTGGACAAGTCGACGAACTGCAATGTCTACACACAGACTCTGAAATTGACTCAGATATAAACAAAGGAACCACAACAATAGGATCGCGATGTGATAATAAATAAAGATGGAAGACGGGGAAATAAATAAATTATAACAGTTTGAGAGGGTATTGAGTTAAAATTGTTAAAGGAGTTAAATTTCAAGAACTTTATCTTTGAAGTAAGTAGCTGTCTTTTTCCATACATCAGATTTATCTCTGTTGGTCAATTCTAAAAGGTAAGGAAGGAGTTTAGCTGAAAACTTTTCACTACTTTCTTTAGGTAATAACGAAGGTAGATGATCAATGGAAATAGCATCTAAAGGACCATTAACATCATTCACCAATCTGATTGTTGGTTTATTGAATGTTGTATTGATCTCAATAAATGGTAAAGGATTTCGTGGGTTGCCAATGTCACAGCTGACATCTGAAATAACACTCAACTTTCTATCGGACGATTGTAACATTTCATGTGTTAAAAACGGGGGTGCATCAATATTTCCAGATGTACCTATAAACACACAATTGATCATGATGTCATAATTAAGAATAGAAGAAAATGGACCACCATTTTTGGTTTCTGGTAAATCCCACAAAATTAAATCTTTTGTTGGTATTCCTGCCTCCTCTGCGAAAGATAATGCCCCTTTTCCACAACGACCCAATGCCCCAATGATTAGAATCTTGGGGCTGGGGATTCCTCTTGATTTCAACTGCTGAATATTTTGTTTGATTTTTTCACTGAACTCTTCTTTGCTCTGACCACTTTGAACAGAGGCGTACGGTTCGTTTGGAAGCATTTTTTGATGGCACCACACATCGAGGGCTAAAACACATCCACAAATACCAGCCATGGAAGCAAATTCAGCAACAACCCTTTGACCTTCATTGTCAACCATGAATTCGATATCTAAGATTTCACCCATACCATCCTTGAAACGCTGCAGAATGTCTTTCCATCCTTGCTGATATTTATAGCAATGAGAAAAATAAATATGACGTTGTTGAATCGGCGCTGTTTCTTCTTCCAGCTCTTTTAATCCCAGTATATAAGTTCCTTTCGGGGCAGATCTCCAACTACCTCCTGGGATCAAGATACACCCAACGTTCTCAAACAGCTCATCTTCGAAAATCCGGTCCGAAGATCTTTCAACGTGGATTTCGAAGCCATTTTTTATCAGAACACAACAAGCATCAGGAGTTATTGGCGACCGCCTTTCGTGTGGCTTTGTTTCTGCTCGAACTATCAATTTCATTGGTATAAACATGATTTGTGACTCCAACGGCGATTTGATGCGAAATTTCATAAGAATCAAAATGTTGTAATCACGTTTTAGTCACACGTTTCACTAAAATCAGGTCACGTGAATAATTTTTGATAAAATCAGTAGCCAATCAAATGATGTTATTAACTGCGTCTGTTATTTCCGGTGTCCAGTATGTAGACTACGTGCAGATAAAACCCATTGAAATCAAAGCGAAAAGAGCTCAAAAGAGGTTGAAGTCTGTACGCAGGCTAGCCCTTTACGGTCCAACTCAACTCTTTTCCTGTTTAAACATCACAATAACCGGTTTATCTGGTCCGTGGGCTTACACGCTGACTCGCCCCATTCAAGACTTCGTACGTGCGGTCGACATTTCCACAACAAACAAGCAAGTTTCGCTTTCAAACAAGCGGTTTGTGAAAGTTTGATGTGAGCTTGGAATTACCAATTCCCTGTTCAATATTTCTGTAAAGTTTATAGGTAAAAGGTGAGATATTATTGCAGATGTTTGTGTATTTTTTTACTATTTTAGCCAAATGCTCTTACGTAACATTCGTGTTTGGTAAAGCCCTCTCCGCTCTCTCTGGGGTGATTTACAAACATTTTACAGATGAACTCCTACTTATTTATTTATTCGCATCTGGTCACTAGTTTACTCTTCTTTCGTGTCACATTCGAACCTATAATGAGCTAATAAAACAGTTATTGCACGTATATCATTTACTTTACTTTGTTATTCAATTTTACTTTTCTAAAATCAAATTGCGAGAACCTCTTGTGAATCATGTCTCATGTTACAAAGGATTATATCTGGTGCTCTCGACATGACTTTTCAAAACCCTTTTCCAGACTTTTATAGTTCCATTGATCCCCATAATACATTTTCCTATGACTGCAGTGATTTCTGAAATCCAACTTCAGATGAGATGAGATGAGATTTGGTTTTATTTGTTGGTTTTTGAGTTTGACAAGACAATACAAGGCCTTCTAGCAAACCATTACAGTACTCGTCTGTCTATCTTCCCGCCAACTTTACTTTAATGCTTTTCACTTACATTGATCAGGAAAGGGGACTAAGTTGCAGAGCTACCTTTGCTATCATTTTTAACCAGAACAAGCTATGTATAACTACAAGGAATGGATCAAGCTCAAAACACGACTTGTTCTGAATAGATATTGATATGTAGAGCGCTAACTATGGATCTTGGGATACATCCCCCCTAAAAAAATTTGTTGGAATCCTATGTAATTTCAAGATGAAGAACAACTATTTTGCAAGCTCTAGGGGTTTTCTGATTGGCCATAATTATTCACTAAGCAAGAAGTGACTTGCATCTAACACCACATTCAGTTAATAGAATACCCAATATCATTGATCAATATAGGATTGATGCGCAGTTTAGCGTTGTTCATTGTGCTTTATCTGCATGAGTGATGATGGTAGACACTAATGAAACGTGATAAATATACGGGCCGTTTGCAGGTTTATTCTACCTTTCCAAATGTCCCCCAACATCACAAGTGCATGTAAAAGTAATGAAGCATGGCAAAAACTGTGCATAAACTCTTTTTTGAACGAATTATGAAAACATAGGGTGTTAATTTGCTGACTTGATTTTTTTTATTAACAAAACAGTCAACTTTTCAACCAGTTTGAACAAGAATACTTTGAAGAAGACAACATGAACGAATCACATTCGTAAAAAATTGTTTTCTAATTTCTGGGCTTTCAATGAAGTAGAACTCGAAATCTGAATTTTGCTTATATGGCTCCTTTTGCTAGATGCGTTTGATAACGATTTTGGTGTAACAAACACGTTGAATGCAAGAGTGACATCTTTCTACCCCGGAAACCGTTTGTCTGCCACTGTCCAGTACTTCAAGAGAACTTTTGGATAATCTTATTAATCTATGTGATGTATTTTTTGCTGATTTCAGGTGTTTCTAATTCTAATCCATATAGATCATGTCTGCTGGTTGTGTGGATCCTATAGCTCCTACAAAAGATGTGCAAGCAATAAGTGCTGATGGTAGTCGCATCATTGATAAAATTCAAAACAAAATTTCCTCAGACGAAAAATTTTTTTCTTTGGAATTCTATCCACCTACAACTGAGAAAGGAACATGTAATCTAATGCAGAAATGCGATCGTTTGGCACAAGGTAATCCATTGTTCTGTGATGTGACATCCAATTTGAAAGATTCTCGAAAGGCTGATAACTTTTATTCGCTTGCAAATGTCACACAAGTTGTATGTGGTCTTGATACTATGGTGCAATTAGACTGCAGAGACATGACACAGGAAGATGCTCTAGAGATTCTTACCAAAGTGCATTCATTGAAATTGA
Organism: Haliclystus inabai; assembly: GCA_025505365.1. Taxonomy (NCBI): domain Eukaryota; kingdom Metazoa; phylum Cnidaria; class Staurozoa; order Stauromedusae; family Haliclystidae; genus Haliclystus; species Haliclystus inabai. The sequence continues at coordinate 8,049 of JANVCG010108093.1, forward strand.
GAAGTATTTTAGCTGTAAGAGGTAAGCACTAGCCCTGTCATTAGCTGAACGTTTTTATGCATGCTATGGAATGTGTTTCCGTGTAAAGCTTTGACTTTCAAGAAGCTTGTCCGATTTATATTCTAGAAACATTTGGAATAATTTTGTGAGTAATTCAATCGTCTTGACACACACTGAAAACTGTGTACAACAGCCAGCTATCAGATTGGTTATCTAAATCAGGTCTCAATTAAGAAATGTTGCCCACTCTGCTAGATAGGTGACCTTTACACACAGATTAAATCAATAGCACTCAATATTTTGTAATATTTTATAGTGACCATTATAGATAGATGGCTGCTCTTTGGAGTGATCTTTATTTAAAAATATGTTACCCTATTACTCTATTTCACTATTCTAGCTTTCCTGGAACAAAGACGCTCTTTACTTAATTCATGATGAACTAAATTTAACCCTGTTACCTGATACCAACTAAATCTCACTTTCTGGTTTTCATTCCATGACTTTACCCCTCTTGAGTTTGGGATCAATATCACATTGTTTTTCAATTGTTTCCTTGTAATGAATCACTGAAGTTGCTCTACTACCTACCATTGTAATATGAAAAGCTGCTAACCAAGCCTAACCATACATTGAACATTTATTTGTAGAACCAAACAATGGAACTAACAAAGATGGGGATTTTCCAAATAAAGCTGAATTTATAAGATTCATCAAATCGTATTTTGGAGACTCATTCACAGTTTGTGTCCCAGGTGAGTTTACCCAGAGCCATCTATTTACAAGAGTTGGGACACCCTTTGATGTGCCCGTGTCGCTCTATCTTTCATTGGCTGATTGCAAGTCATGTGATACATGGACGCCATTTTCAGGCCAGAAAAAGCGAAATCGAACTTCAGAGAATACATTCGAAAATGTATACGCCATTTCATCAGCAAACCACGAAAAACCATGTCTTCTTTCTGCCTCACATTTACAATCTCTATTTCATTGGCCCGAAAATAGCGTCCACAAGTGCGTTCGAAAATTTGTGTGTCTCAACTCTTGTAAATAGATGGCTCTGAGTTTACCTACTTGCAGTTTCAACAATATTTATTTGTTCAAAGTTTTTTTTCAAATTTTCAATTTTTTTTTTAACTGATCTTTATGAATGCTTATTTGTTTGAGTCATTCTTCTGATAACTTTGACGTATTTAAATTTGAGCTTGAACTCATTGGACGATAAGAAAATGCTCATTTGAACGATAATATGAAGTCGGCAGTATAGGCCTAAGGAAATTTCTGTGACACAAATTCATTCATCAATAGCTTCTTATTTTCACTCTAATTCTAATTATGTAAGACTTGACATGAACAAAAGAGAAGGCCTAAAAATCAAGAGGGGTATTGATACTAAGCAAGGAGACAATCAAGTAGCAAAGACGCTTTGAAATGCAAAATAGGATATGCTAAGAAATAAGTTTCTAAAACTGTTGAAAAAAGAGCTGAACTTTATCAATTTTTTAACACAAATTAACATGCTTTGTAGTCGAGGTCAGTGAACTGAATGTAAAGTCAAATAATTATAAATTGCCAACAAAATCAATGCAAATGCAGTACCAAGCTAGAGAAGTCCAAGCTACTAATCATTAGCTATTAATAGTCTTTTCAGTTGTAAAACAGTATTCAACTCCTATAAGCTACACTCGTTATCACACTGCACCAGTACACCCTCGAAAATTTGGGTTTCACTTGCACATGATAGCCAAAGAAAGTGGTCAGTTGTTTGCATACGGTTGTGATTCAATTAAAAAACTTTGATTTGAAAAATACCATCTAATAAAATAAACATCTTATTATTCATTCAATTGCTTTTGTTGTAGGATATGTCAATACCGGTTGGAATGCAAATTCTAGCTATGGCAGTGCGTTATTAGAACTGAAGCATGAGGTTGAATCAGGAGCAGACTTTGTTATAACACAAATTGTATTTGAGGCCAATAGGTTTTTACAATTTGTTTCTGACTGCCGTGGAACTGGTATCCATGTGCCAATAATGCCAGGAATATTCCCAATACAGGTAATCTTTCTTATTCTTATATTTTATTCATTAGGGGTTATCAATGGGTAACGTACCCACTAGTATTAGGGTCACTTGTGGTCAAGTGTAGCCCGCAACTGTGTACAAGGGAGGGAATGCCTTGTCAAAAGCGTTGAAGCCTATTTCAATTGCCTTTTTTGTGAGCTATCATTGTGCTGGAACAGTTGAACCATTGTTTATTGAACACTGTGATAGACGAAAACGATAGGCTAGAACTGGTTGATCTGCAGTTTTCAATATTTTCTTCAAAATTGAAAAAATGCTATTAAAATAGGAGGAGGGGGAGTGCTAAAACAAAGTATTTTAGCAGATGAAGAGTAATCAATGTGAATAGGATATGTGGTGGTGGGTTAGCAATATTGGAGCTACAGCATGCTAATTTATAGCACTAGGTGGAGCTCTCAGTTTCAGGGGATTTTTTTTTATACTATATTATTTAGAAATGAGAAAACACAAAGAACTAAACAAATCTGTGAATAAATTTCGATTAAAATGAATTAAAATTAGCCGATTCCCAGCTAGCCTTCTCACATAAGAAAACATGAAGTATTTTATCAGAAGCATGTGACACACCTCAGTTCATTTATTTCTTACGAACCCCTGCCATTTGGGATAAGCTGTGAGAAGGTCAGCGATGAAAGTGTTCTGCTTATAATTTGGTTATTAAGAACACACAATTTGTGGATAAAGAATAATTTTACATGATAACATCAAAGTAGAAGCAAAACGAGAAAAATAACCTTTAGTTGAAATTTGTATTTATAGGTATGAATTTATAAAGGATAGCCTAACGATACATTAAAGCTATTGAAATGCCACCACAATCTTCAATTGTTCGGTTAGAAATACATTGTGTTAAGTGTTATTGAATGATGTAATTATTACTACATATTAGGCCTATTCCCCTTATGTGAATTTTAGCAATATCTTGAAATTACATTCAGATTATATTGATGAACTCTGCCAGTTGAAAGTTGATAGTACTTCATTTTGTGTTCCTGTTTCTAGAGCTACTCTTGTTTGAAACAGCTAGAAAAGATGTCAGACATATCTATACCGTCGCGAATAAAAAATGTCATCAATCCGATTAAGCTGAATGACGAAGCTGTATTGAAATATGGTGTACATTTAACCGTTGAATTATGCAAATCATTGCTACAATCATCTGTTGTTGTTGGTCTTCATTTTTATACATTGAACCGTGAAATTGCTACAACACAAATTCTTCAACAAGTTGGTTTATGGAGGAAAGAGAATTTTACACAGCGTTCATTACCATGGCAAACCTCAAGAAAAGAAGGAAGACCTGACGAGAGTGTACGTCCTATATTTTGGGCTATGAGGCCTGATAGTTATGAGCAACGTACATCGCAATGGGATGAGTTCCCTAATGGTCGATGGGGAGATAGTTCTGCTTCATCCTTTGGACGGTTTCAAGATTACAATTTATTTTGTAAAAATGATAAACAGACGTTATTATCATTGAAAAAGATGTGGGGTGAATCTATTGAATCTTTAGAAGATGTGTTTAGTGTATTTGTTCTTTTCATATCTGGAGAATTTAACCAAAATGGAGTAAAGGTATGATCTGTCATTGAGGAGTCTTTATATTTAGTCATATAACTTAGTGGCGAGAGTCAATCATGGAAAATATTAAGATTAATGCAACCTTTGACAGAATTTTGCCAGTAATCCTATATTGTGGGACTATTATAGGGACATTAGGGGGACAAGTATAGAAGTGCGGGGAACACATCACAAGTGCCTCCAAGTTTATTTCGAGCTTATCGAAAAAGAGTACAAGCATTGTGCATTTGTGTAACTGTTTGTAAAATGCAAAGTAAATGGTTAAACGATCTATGATGACCAGCAAGGTTTTATAAATTAAGAACACCGTGAGGCTCAAGTTCTTTATTGATGAAAGTTTAATTTTGAAATAAACAAAAAAAATTAAACCAATACAAAGCTACTATTATCAACGCGTGACTAGATAGTAGATAAACTGAATAAATGGACAGAATGCATTTTTATCATGTCACTGTTTACAGTAAATTACACTAAAGCAATATCATTTCTATCTTTTTTATGATATTCAGACAAAATATGATTTAAGCTAAGAACAGAGGAAATAATGTTTTGAGGCTCAAATCATGAAGAAATTAAGAACACTGAGGCCCAGCCTAAATTTACTTGTTCCTATAAAATAAAGACAGTTTACAGTATTAGCTTTAGAACAATACAAAGGTTGCTAATCAGTTTGGACACTTTCAAAAGTATTTTCCAAGCACCATTCCCACCTATGGGATTACAAAAATTCCCTTTTGTGATATTCAGAATCGTTTTCAATATTTACCTACTGTTCCTTCCAGATAACCTGCATTCCTTGGACAGAAGATGATTTAGCACCAGAAACAAATATAATCGCAGATGATTTAATGCGTATTAATGCAAAAGGATTTTTAACAATCAATAGCCAGCCTAACGTGAGCTGTACCAACTCAACGGATAAAATGTTTGGATGGGGATCGCCAGGTGGTTTTGTATTCCAAAAAGCCTACTTGGAATTCTTTGCCAATAAAGAAGATACACACAATCTTATGTCAATACTTGAAAACTATCCAACTGTTAATTATCACATAGTCAATCATGAGGTACTGTCACTTGTTTTATTGTCACCTGTTTTCACGACCACCTGTCTTTAAGACTACCTGTATTCATGGCCATTTATATCACCTGTTGGTACCAACCGTATAGTTATGACCTTTGGATACTTGATTTTGTAATTTTAGTATCGCACTTGTTTCCTAAAATACAAATTTCACGCGATATTTTCCTTCGGAAGCTAGATTACAGGAACAAAATGAAGTTATGCTGCTATGCTTTTATGAATAACTATGTTATGCTAAATAGTAATGCAAACATCGTTGGTCAAGAAGCGCTCAAGTAGTTTTTCACTATAACATAAAATGCAGAAGCTGTAAGTCACTTTCAACATCCTCAATAGTCAATAGAGATAATTTCAAATATATTTTGTTGATTTTTGGCTATAGAGTAGAGTAATATAACCTCTCCGAGACAGTCGTAAAATACGAATTTGAATTTCTGTACCTTGATAAATTTGAATAAGATGGTTTATAAAAAATCTTTTTCAAGTATGTGTTATGGAAAGCTCATATCACATTGCATGTGTCATGCTTACTTACTGCAATCTCAAATGGTCTATTGTTGTTTAAATCATTGAAAAATGATTGACTTCTTGTTATATTTCTAGGGTACAACCAATTTGACAAATGGAGATGAATCATCATCAAATGCTGTCACGTGGGGTGTTTTTACTGGTAAACCAGTGTTACAACCCACTGTGGTTGATCCTGTGGCGTTCCAGTTTTGGAAGGTAAAACATTTGCTACTTTTGTTATCAAATGACCTAAATGTAATCATGCAACGATGAGTAAATGCTTAGATTCTTTTTCGGGACAGTTGCTCTTGGTATTTCTCTTGACATTTATTAAGCACTTATTTTTGGGAGGGGAAACATCCATGAAGCAAATACTAATTTTTGAAGGGAGATGAGTCACTTGCAAAGGGTGAAGTTGCATACAGGAGGGGGGATTTCAGGCATATGTTTCTGCACTCATCTTTTCCGCCACTTTCATGGCTCTCATACTGCGAACCATATCTGATTACAGTTTTGAAGGAGTTGAATCTTTAATTAATAAAAAAGTAATAGAAAAAATCCTATAAAACATATTGATTTATTGGCATTTATCACACATTTGAAAATGGATATTTGAACGGGAAAAACATTCACGAGGGTAGGGAGACATCAAAAAGCGTACAACTGCCCACTGGGGAGCCGATGCCCCTTGTATCCTTGAATCCAACATCCTGTAAATGAACACAGACCAGTGAAAAACGCTAACATTGAATGCATAAAAAGCGGTACATCGACATTTTTTCACTGTACTTTTTATTCTTTTACTGAATATAAATAGATATGCATATTGGTAGTATTTTACTCTACTTTCATCCAAACAAGCTTGAATTCAGCTCTGCAATTTGGTTTGATATCTTTTCAAGACATTATTTCAGTTTCTCCTAGTTCGAATTTACGGGATCGCAATACTTTGTGTGTGATGTAATTTCATGTCCTTGTTGTATTGTCTATGTATTTAACGATTTTCACACTTTTCTTTA
>JANVCG010108204.1:0-10670 GCA_025505365.1 Haliclystus inabai
ATATGAAACCAAGAATTAGAAAAAAAGACAAACAGTACAGTACCATATCGTGAAATCACGAATGTTATAGATGTTACCAGACTGTCGACTTGACAACTGGAATGATAAGCTGATCTTCCATGGATAAAAAGCATCCACGTTTGCTTAACTTTGTGGGATTTATTGTCTCCATGGTTTTATGTCCGAATCTAAACTTCTTATCAGTTACACCATAAGCTGTAAAATGGTCTAAATGATTATCTTTTCTTGCTTTTTTGAATAAATCCATCACAAGATTCACTTCTAGCCTTTCAAGAAAGAGAAGATCACTTCAAACTGTGTCATCATGCCATAGATGAAAATTTGAAAGTTATCAGTCATTATTCATTATTAAGCAAGTTCCATCAAAAATGACAATCTGTGTTGCATATAATTAATTTTTGAGATACATAATTCAAGTAATTAAGTATGGTTTAACAGATAAAATGGTAACAAGATCACACAATTTTAGTTGGGGGACATGCTATGATTGAGACTGTGATTTAGTACAGAAGCTGCATGTAAAACCAAAATGTTTTTGAAACTAGCTGAACAATATCAGTAGCAATTGGAAAAGAGTGTAAAGATAATTGAATTTCTGCAATTGTTTACAAAAATCTCAGCAACAAAAAAATTCATGCGTTTTACTGTAAACAACCGTCAACAAAAGAGTGTACATATGTCATGTTGAATTAGCCTGGGATTGGAAATATATACTCAGACATACCGCAAGCATCGATTTGTGAAGACAAGAGATCCAATTCTGCAATAATGGTGATTTGTTGGGCCTGAAGTAATGCTTTTCCACTGTTGTAGTTCTCCACAACCTTCACGACAATGCTTGAGACATCAACCAAAGATTCAATCGTATGCTCGATGATCGGACATGAACTTGCAGGGTCTATACAATTTACATAAACAAAGACATAATCATCAATCGCTGATTTCCAAAAATTGGAATTTAGATCACTGCAAGGAATACAATGAAACTTTTAAAAGACATGTAGTATAAGAGTTGGCATACTTGTACTTCAAGGAAAAACATATCTCTGGCGCTTATTTCATTAATAATTAGCTTGTGTAAGAAGCTTTTGTGGAGCATTATTTCATTGACTGATTAATATATTCAAATGATAGTCATTGTGCTTGCAAAGTGAAAATCTACGTCAAGAAACCCCAAAGAGCCATTCAGCAGTCAGAATAGTGAAGCATAGTAACATGCAAACCTTATGGCGCACTCGGAATAGTCTAGAATACCTTGCAATATCTGAATACCTTGGAATAGTAATAATTATAAATAAATCACTCTGCACAACTGACGCTAGTTTTTATCTCAGATGTATATTATCCGCATACCTATAGGTCTGTTAAATGTCACATGATCCTTTTCCTCTTTGCATACCGACACTAAGTCTTTGAATTGAGTTTCGTTATATAGTACCCATGGTGAGTATTTATTCATTGCAAGCCATGTATTGTAGCTTCTTGTCTTGGGTAGATTAGATAGAACAAATGCTGGACTTTTCAAGCCTTGCACAAGAAAAAACCCTTCCAGACCAGCAGTTTGAGCTACAATGAAAAAGTTCAAAATTTCAATCTATGGAGCGGTTATTGATAGTTAGCAATGTACAGGAGTTATTGACTCAATTCTGGTATAAAATTTTGAATAGGCTAACCTTCCGTAATCTTTTGTCTTGCTACTTGTCTTCTTAGAGTTGTTGGCTTTTCAGCAGTTTCACCGGTCATGATATCAATGTTAAAAACATCTTCCATTTCATCCGTAAGAATATTCAAGGATAGCGCTTGCTGCTGGAGATCAGCAAAGCAGTTTATACGTGGTAACGGATTATCAAGTAAATCAAAAAGAGCATTAGCTGTTTCTGCAATAATTGCAGGCGAGCATAGTGATATCGTCGTACTTAATTCACTTTTCATAACAGTTGCTGTTATGACTTCATTTACATCGTAACATGGTGTTTCAATCTCACTTAATCTTTTCATTATAGGATCAACTTGAACTAATTCTGCCCCAGCTCTTGTTTTATTAGCACAAATTAGATCTGATAGACCATTGTTACACGCTGTAATACTGTCTGATACCGTTTTTTCGTCATTTGTTATCGATTTGAAATTTTCAATCTTTGTATTGAATCTTCTTTCCTCTTCCAATATTTCTTCTAGATTACCATATAGAGTCTAAAGAAGAAGGGAACTATAGATAATGTCTTGTGTTTCTTTTCTTTAAATTTATTGATAGTTATCGAATAGTTATTCTTGACTGCACTGGAGACTACAGTTTCTGCAGATTGTGTTTTTCAGTCTACTCACTATCTCAATCATGATTGGATCTCTCTTTATTGCTAAAGAGTCTAAAATGACCAGCAGCCTTTGTATTGTTTTTGTTGTGAACACGGCTGACGTGATGACGCTCTATTGCGGAAATGGCATTGTTAACCGTCAGAAAACAATGGATTCGACGTCACTTCATGAAATCGAGTTTGAAATCTGGCCCCAGATATCAAACATTTTTGCAACAAGGCTGCTGGTCATTTTAGACTCTTTAAAGTGCTAATGTGGCTTGTAAAACCGATTAGCTAAACTGCTGCCGATGAAGACTGACTGGAAGATGTATGGGTATGAAGAATATTTTACGAACTATACCGTGTGTCGATCTACTCTAAAACACCTCCTTATTGTCTAGCTAGAATAGCGTAACACGTATCTCCGTGTATAAGATTGCTTCCTAAAACAGTGCAGTAAATTATTAATTTTAAACTAATCACTCTTGGTTCCTAACAGTTCAACAAAGAGAAAAATATTCAAATTAACTTTTTGAATACTGCAAGACAATGCAAACATATATACTGTACCTCCAAATCAGAAATCATTGTTTTGTTAGATAGTGAGGTACATATCTTGTTTGATTCACACTCAGCTATACAGATTGTATTAGCAACGTAAAATACTGATCCCCACTTTGTGCATTCTGAGACAGTTCTTGAAGTCTCTACGCATTTCTTATCAGCATAAAGATTAGGATAATAAACTAAAAACCAAGATTAAATATTTGAATAATGGAGTTAAGGTATATCAAAGCAAATAGCGGTATTATTTGCATTGAATACAGTTACAATCATGTAGCAGATCTTATTAAAAGAACCAGGTGAATGAAATGAGAAATATTAGAATTAAGACCAACTGGCAATCAGATGGAAGTTCACAGACAAATATATATACCATAGTAATATAAGGTATCAAATGGCAGATATAATAGTGCTGTATGTCATTGAAGTTGACAGAGCGGTAACATAATAAGTGATTCAGAGAAAACATATTGTCTTTCTGTAACTTAAAGTTTCACGCTGATGCGATCCTCAGACAGATTTTTCTTGAATGGAAAATATTCCAGTGGTCCCAGTGTAAAACATAACACTGTCTAACAAAAAATATACGGAATAGGAAACTAATTAAACATGTAAATGTGCCATATTCTTACAGGCAACATTGTAACCTAAACAATAGACTTAACAATAGAGTAAAATTAACGTATGTTTTACACTGGGACCACTGAAATATTTTCCATTCAATAAAAATCTGTCTGAGGATCGCATCAGCGTGAAACTTTAAGTTACAGAAAAACAATGTATATTATATATATTACATAATCTGCGCTGTTGATATGACCAAGAAACATGATGGAAGTGGGACTATTAACATGAATACCTCGCTTTGAGAGAGTTCTATTTTTGAAATGTCTCCAATGTTTCAAAACGTTTACAAATAAAAGGCTACTACAACCAGGCTTAATATCTTAAAAAGACAGCAATATTAGAAGGAAAATTTTCTTATACTGTTATTAATAGCTGATTTTGTTACATATATATGTATGATTTGCAAGGTTTTCAGAAAGAATGTAAAATGTTCTTAAGCGCTTTGATTGTATAATATTTCATGGAAAGTCTATGAAATGTTCCTAATCATGATAATGCCTAGAGACAAGAGCTTTTGTGATTGTCTTTTAACACTGTAATGCTTTGAGATTGTGTTTGATTTCAGAAGTAAAAAGCGACTAACATGGAAACGAAAATAGAAGAGGTTTACCTACTTGAATTGCATTTATCAGTGCAGTCAATATTTATTCTTCTTATTACTCCTTCCAAAGCCCATTCTGCCTCTTTGATTTGTTGTCTAACTACCTCTGTTCTAGTTGCTAAGTCTTTTTCTTGTCTCTCGATATAGATTGCTGCTTTCTTAGCTCGGATTGTAGCAGACTCTAGTTGAGACCTTAATCCATAGGCAGTGTTAAGAACATCATCTACTCTTCTTAAAATTGCATCGTTCAATTGCGCTTCATAGTCCTCTTGCACTGCAATGTATTTTACCTTTGAATGTTAATAGAAAGAAATAACGTTATGCTTCTAAGCTGTTACGCACAATTTAGAGTTTGCACATTATTTTTGTGTTTGCCTTCCTAGAAGTTAATCGGATTAAAACAGCGAATTGAAATTTTTATTTATTTACACTTCTTCCAGTAGCTATTTCAGTTTTGCATTATCACGATGCATGCACTTCTGTCTTGTATATAAAAATCAAAGTTCTTTATCTGCTCATTACGACCTTTTGAAGTCCTTACCTCGAAATCTAAGTGATCGACTGGTTCTGAATCTGTTGTTGTTATCTCCATGTCAGCCAAAACACTGTCAAACAATTTTACTCTTTTACTCAATTGATATTTCAAATTTTGGACTTCATTAAGTTTCCCATATCCATGGTAGCCTAAAGTCTTTATAAAACCTTCCAATGCCGCATCGAATAGTGTAACTGTTGGGTCTGCTCCAATGTAGTATCTTATTTTCATTGTTGGCCCTTCCTTTACTTTTTCAATATCGCAAGTCATGCGGAAGTTACCACTTGAGTTTTCAATCACTGGGAGATAGGCAGTAACATCGATTTGTTTTTCTTGTAAATTAACTATCACTCGCCATTCCTTTGAATATACTGATGCTTTGCCAACATAATTACAACCTGGTTGAAGTTTTTCAAAGATTCCTTCCACTGTAACAGCTGTAGAAAGAAGGTTAAGGGAATACAGTAGAATATAAGAGCTAGTGACCACATAGTACAGTAGTAACATGAAATTCAACTGAGAATTTGTTAATCAGATATTTTACTCTTCAATTTTCAGTAAGCTCTTAGAAATCAGATTCAGTGAGGAATGTTTGTCATCATCCTCTGATCCATCGATGCAAAGCTAATTTATCTTTTCGAACATCAACCATTCAAGCAATCTCAGTTGAGATGACATTCTCATGAAGATCTAGGATAACTTTAATCTATTGTATTATACCTTTTATTATCTTATTGTAGAGAATTAAAATGTTAAGAGACAAGCATGATTCAATAAGCGTCTTACCTTCATCTCTGCCGTTATATGCAAACATCAAATCTCCAATAAATTTCATCTTCTTTTCCAGCCAATGCTCAGATTTTCTTCGAAACATTGATTTCACAATAGCTCGGAGATCTTCTACTCGAACATTTCCGTACATCAAACTTGTTACTGGTGATAAACCGTTATATAAAATCCTTGCATTTGCTATTTCAATACTTTTAGCTTCGATGTTGCCAACCGTTACTGTTCCGCTAATATCTGTAAAGATGATAAAAATAGGCGCAGTAATAAATGCTACTGAAACACCATGAAACACTTATTATCTTTCAAAATTGTTCATTTCATCAGAGTGAAAACGAGTTTTTGATTTGAAAAGTGTATGTATAAATGTCATACAGAGCTAGACATCACACTATTTGTTTACAGTGAGCCAAATTTGCATGTTGCGTTTTCACAGTAAGGGATATCGATAAAGTATTGCTTTTCAAGATATATAAGATATTGAAACATTTTGTTAACTAAATTTGATATATCCAGTCGTGGGAAATCATGGAGTAAAGGAGCTCACTGTAGCGTAACGATTTTGGTTGTAATTCACCTCATCTGGCGCCCGCATAATATATTGACTGGTTTCGATAATTTGCAACATATATTGTAAGATGAAATTGGTTTGCTTCGCTCTGTCAACCTTTTTCAAACGTATCACAAATATTCAAGGCATTGCATCCCACAAAGCCATGCAATTAGCCTTATGAGTGAGAACATGTTGATCGATGGCATTCAATGATATAGTAGTTATCATATTACATGAAATATTCATATTGCAGACTTATCTATTTCCAAGAATTAATTTTCAAGACCATCTGATAATATGAAGCAAATAATTAATTCTTTCGATTATCTAGCTCACATTGCCTAAGCCAAGCAATGTATTGCAAATCACAAACATGTCAAAATCGTGGATAGTAAAAGCGTTAAATCCTTGAGATCATTGTAACATTATATGAAATAGCTAAGAATTCGGTCTCTGTGTTTAATTGCTCTGCATGATATATTCTTCCCTGCCAAGGGATCACCAGGCTAATGAAATTTTTCTGTATACAATACCTAAATAGTTTGGGACCGTTCCGTCATCCGCAAGCGTTACTGATCCATAAAGTGCTCCCTTGACGAACGGTAGGCCAAATATTGAAATCTCTGCTTTGTCTATATTTGATGGTATGTTCAATCTTGCAAAGCCACTACCTCCATTTTCAATATATGCTATAATATGATAGATTTTTATATTTTAAGAATTTTGAGTATAGATTAAAAAGATAAGGTGATTCAGGGATTCCATGACTTTTGAAATACTTTTATGTATCATGAAAGGGGAATCATCATGAAATGTATGATTAGAACCTTGAATTCAAACACTTTCATAATTTACAAGGGCAATTCCATTATCGTAGGAAATACAAAGGCACTTCAATGTTTCGAAGAACACAAAAATATTTTGATATATTGCAGCAGAGTTTCGAGTTCGAAGATATCAATTAAATATCAAAAATATGTCAATTTATTCACTATCGTGTTTCATAATTAAGACTCTGGCACTCTTTCTAAAATGAAGTTAAAACATATTTTTACCTTGATACTGTTGATTTTCAAAATTAATATTTCCTGTTACTCTGAACCTGGTTGATTTGCTATACGATGGTTTATCAAAACAAAATTTGACTCCATTAGATATCCGCATACATTTCGCATCAATTGCACCATACAATGATGTAATGTCTAGTTGGGTTACGTCGAGACCAAGCTCTAGCCTACACTGATCAGATTCAACAAGTTTCTTTAAACTCATGCATAAATGATCTTTTTTGTCTGGATGATTCATAATGCTGCAAGTTGGTACTGCTGTCGAGATCATATAAATCGGTAATGCTTGTTTCGAAACATCTAAAAAATGAAAAAAAATTAAGATTGTATAGCTTTTGTACGATTTGTTTCTAAAATTGAGATAATTGCACTGAGTTACTATACAGTGATCATGATTTAGCCGATCGAATACATTTCTGAAAAATGCCAACGTGTTTATGTTTTTATCCTGTATTTTACTCTATGCAAAACCAATGCAAATGTTTTCCTTTATGATATCTTGATAAGATTGTATCCAGGCTGAGTTTTTCTTTAATTTCTGCATCACATACTGGCCTATTTGTAAAATCTGTACAGTAATTTCCAATTGAATAAATCTATGTTACATTCATTCTACAATTTAACGATCTCTTCTTACTAACCTTCTATGAAATCCACTTGATGAATTTCCTCTGGGTTGAGATAACCTGCTCCATTGATCATTATCGGTACATCTGAGTTGACCATACATGCAGCTTTATAATATAATAAGACAGAATGAAACTGTAGGGAAATAGGAACATCATTATTTGGTCTAATACATACATATATCGATAGAAGCATTACAGGCATAAATCTTTATACATATCTACAATGTCAATTAGAGAGTAAATATATTTCGACATATTTCTCTCTCAAAATTGAAAATTACCTATTTTATCGGCTACTATCCATGATACTGTATTCATGTTTTCAGTGTTTGTAACGGAGTTGATAAAATTTGATATGGAGACCTTGCTAGCTATATAACACATAAATAAGCGCATATTCCCACTGGATTCTACTAGGTGTATAGAAATGCGTTCATCTAGAAAGCCAAACATGGCGGCCTTTCCTGTTAACCTAGGAAGAAAAAATATGCAAAATTTACAATCTAATGTTAAAAAAACAGCTTCAGTTATCATATTCTATAGAGAATTCAGAATAAGGCAGCACTTCCACTAACAGCAAATGCTTCGACGCTCACTTTTTGGATTAGCATATCAAAGAATTATGGAGCAATAGTAGTAGAATAAAATATGTTAATTTGCTTTAGATGATAAATAACTGTATCAATCAACTATACTCTTTTGACTTTTTCATCATAGTTATACATTTGATAAATTTGCACTAATATATGATTTTGATTTTTGCATTTGCAAATTCGTAGCGTTTAGTTGTTCCATATGAAATGTATATGTATTTATGTAGATACGATAACATGGAAGCGTATTCAAGTACATAACGGAAGCTATACTTCAGACTAAAGAGAAAATATCTCTCTAATGGCAACTTGATAGTGTTATAAATTCCCAGGGGAGAGAAGAGAGGTGTCTCCAGTCAACTCAATACGATTGCCTTCCATTGAGCATCCAGCACACTGGCCTAAAAATTCCATAGCATCAGAGCACATAATACACCAAAATTTAAATCAATAATGAATTAATGAAATAGAAATCACTGTCATAGACATTGATAAATTCTTAGAAATCCTATTCGATTGATGCGATATAATTCTAAGAGATGAAAGGTAATCTGATTGCAACATTTCCCTAATTTCTTATTAACATATTCAGGCAATAGGTGACAATGGAAATTTATAGATATTCAATGTGACATATTCATCGATAGTATCAATATCTATTCTATCACTGCTATTTGTCTTGAATAAAATATGATTCAACACTCAATTTTCAGAATTTATGATACACTTATCCTGAAACCTGAATAAGTGCCTGTATTGCCGACTAAGGAAGTCCTTGCAGACATAAGCGAGGTTTTCTATTGATTCAGAATGAAGTATCCTTTCTGACTGTATAGTTACTTTTAACAACTCACATGATACTGTTGCTTGCTTCAAAACTGACTTTGAATCTCAATCCAATAAAATACATATTCTTCATAGCATCATATATAGGCGATGAGTACAGACTCTCAAAGTTTGTATCTGATACACCTGCTCGAATGATCAACTCATTCAATTCAGGAATTCTAAGATTACCTTCAATAAAATAGTTACCCTCTTGATCTTGTGTACATTCTAGTGGCACCAAATCCTCTAGTATTTCATACTTTCCTTCACAAGAAAGCTTCCATTCACCATTATTTTTGATTCGTTGGTTAATAGTGGGCTTATCAAATTTGAGCTGCATTTGATCGATATTCACTATACCTTGCACAGGCTCTATTTCTGAGGTTAGATTCAATCTGATATATACTTTCTCCTCATATCTTGGTATTACGAATTGAAAAAACCTACATTCACTTGTTTTCAATGCAATTTCGCTATCGAGTTGATCAGCTGCAAAATGTACTATGTCCTCAATTGTTCCTGTAATGTTTTCCTCACATTGTACAATAAATTCAACATTCTCTTGATACATTCTGCAAGATGAATTTTCAGGAAATCCATCTCTTTCATTTCCATTGACATCAGGGTATCTTTCCTTAACATTTACTCCGAATAAAACGTTTGCTCCACGAGGAATCTTATTGCGGGTGTTAGGTGTCACGTGGTATCCAGTCTCATCGCTCAATGCCTCGTTGTTAACAAAGTAAAAGTCTCTAGATGATACCGATACAAGAAGCTTGTCATCTTTTAAAGGTAGGATGTTTCTGGCAAAACGAGCCCTTTCTGACCCAAAAAAGGTATTGACAATACTTGCCTTATTGCTTGATGCACAATCTATCAGTATAGCACATCTTAAATCTGAATAATCTCCACTGTAAAATTGCACAATTGAGAAAATTTTGTTGATCTGGGGGGACAAATCTTGACCATCAATGAACTCACCAGACATAACAAATTCAAAGCCTATACCAGGAGAAACAGTGCCAGTTCCAAATGCGTTCTTGAAAACCAGACTATCAAACATGTTCTTTCCATCATGGGAAGGATATAAGAGCTCATCCTCTGCTAGTTTATGCGGAGCAACAACGTCAAACAAATCATGTGGCTTCCATACATCAGAGCCGGTGAAAGCTATTTCGTATTCAACTTCATCTTTACCAATGGGTTTACTGAATGTTACAGTATACGAATGCCCTCTGAGAATGCCAGTACATTCCCCAAGCAATACAATGTCATCCTTCAAAGAAATTGTGGCACTATCTTTAAACACGACATCAATTATAGAGCATTGGCCAACTTGAAGAAATTGTCCAGCAATATAGATTGTCTCAATGGCTTCAAATTTTATGGTCACAATATCACCATCAAACACAGGATCTTGAGTTACTGCTAGCTTTTCAAAAGCAACAACATCCACTAAAGCCCTCTTGAGTTCATCGGCGTGTTGAATAGATGTTGGTATACCAAAACGTATTTCAGTATTCCGAATATGTCTCTCGTGACTGAGCTCAACATTTTCTTCCAATGTTG
>JANVCG010108314.1:0-14314 GCA_025505365.1 Haliclystus inabai
ATTGAATACAATTTTCATCAGAGAGATTAAGAATTTTATAGTATATATACGCCCCTCAGCCACTAACCCTTCTAGAGGACATCCTTCATTCTTAACCACAATTAAACTACGTCGTACATATGGACAGGCTATATCATTTTCGAATGATTTACGTCGTGATTTAGTATACTTAGAGGTTTTTCTTGACAGTAATTGTGTCTGACCGTAATGTACAGAGTCAAGATGTAGCAAGCTAGATTTGATAGAAAAAGAATAATGGTCTGTCATATAGTTATCATCATTATAAATATTTATTATGTTATTTATATGTTAATCATATGTGTGTATAGCTTCCTTACAATAGAGATAGATCAATAAATGATAATTGTTTATTATCATGATGATTTCCACGGCTTTATGATTGAAAAACTGCTTGATGGCAAACCTAAGTATTTGTATCCCGACGGGGGGGGGGGATTCTACGTTTTCGAAATTCTATGGTATATGTTTTATGTTGTTATGTAATGTTTAGTGGGGTAGTACACAAAAATGTCAAATATGGCTCATCCCCGGATTTATTTGTAAAAATGAGAAGGTTTCGTCTTTCGAATTATCCTAGCTGTAATCATGTTTCATTTTTCAAATCGTCAATTCTATAAAACTTTCTATTATATTTACTGTATATTCGAATATATATGATTAAGTTAAGCTTACAAGTTCTTCTTATTGGATAGACTAAAATAATAATGATGATGATACTACTCTTGTACACGAGTAATGTAGTGTGTGAAAAACTTTCAAAGGGCAGCTGCAACATGCAGAGAATACAAGTACCGTATGACGTGTACCTGTAAACACTAGCCTGGAATCTACGATAGTGTAAATGCATGCCAAGTTATTAATAAAATGTAAATGTCACAAAAACACATTCTATGCAATGTATTTGTTAATAGGTACTTAATCAAATATTACATGAAACAGTGTGTATCAAATTTTGTAATTTATTCCAACAATGTTGGATTCTGCATGATGAAAGTAATGTTATAACTATATACCCTGCTATCAAAAGACACTGTAGGAACGTTCATACGGCGCCGTATTTTGGTCGTAACGATATCGGTCGACCAAAATTCGACATTGTATTCCGTTAACAATGTGCATCTTTTGTTTGCACAGCTACAACTGATACTAATGTGGCTTTTATGTGCATGCACTACATTTATGAAAACATCATAAGCTCATATAAAAGCTTGAATTTTTCAAATACTGAAGTTATAGCTAGTCTCGTTTTAAGAATGTGTCATTTCTCTTGTTCGCCAGTGTTTGATACTCACAGCTACAAATTATGATCTGATTAACCTCAATCAAGAAACATCCAAGTGAGGCTCTTATAGTTTGAATATTATAAATATAAATTTCTTATCATTTTAAAATTGAAAGAATAGCATGTTAAATTTCGAATCACACCCTTTTCTCTAATTATTTCGTATTCCATGTACGAAGGTTTCAATTATAATTTGCGTCTTTGGTTAAATTTATTTTCAGATTGCCATCATTATACGAGTGTAAATACCACTGGAGTAATCCATTACATAAATAACCTTTCTACTAGTCTATGTACTTGGACAATTGTTGCTCAACCGTCTAATAAAATAAAAATTGAATTTGAAGAGTTTAACATCACGTCATCAAATCGTTGTCACGATGCTTATGTGTCATGGATTGAATCAGACCAAAGATACCCTTATGGACACTTTTGCAATCGAATTCAACCACCACAATACATATCAAATACTAATATACTCAAAGTTAATATTTATACAAGGAACCCAAAAGACTTTTTATATTTTAAACTACGATACGATTTGATAAAACGTAATTTCAAAAGTACGCCAAATTATAATTGGAATTTTAATCGACATACAATATTGGATTTAAATCGTTCAACGTTATTTCAAAATCCACGAAATATTACAAAAGAGGAAAAGAAGGTTGATGTCGAATTGAATTCTTACTTGATTTTGGTCCCAGCCATACCTATTATATCGATTTTCCTTCTATGCAGTATTGGAATTGGTGTTAAAAATGTAATTCAAGATCGTTTTTTTCAAACAAGGTAGGGGAAAAAACTGGAATATTTGCATCAAAGTCACGTAGAATATTTTCGGGTGATGCTGAATCCATGCTTAGAGATGATCTCTCGTTTTGTATCTATTTAGATAAAATGAAAAGAGATGTATATCACTGTTTTGAGATTTGTTTAGGCTGGCTTACTTTCCCATCAATGTAAAGGCACCAATATTTTGCCATTTGTGAGACTAAATAAGGCAATCACATCCTTATATGTAAATCTAGACAGCTACCCCGAATTCTTAAAGGGTGCGCCTGTGTTGACTATTACTAGATAATAGCTAGGTTTCCTCAGTCTATTTATATTTTGAGCTGCTCGTGTTAGAGGTCTAGGTTTAGTAGGTCAAAGGGTTGGGAGCAGGGTAATGGAGATAATCAATATATCGGTACCAGCCCGGGTACCAGTTTATCATACTTTTCAGACTTTCAACTGGGAGTCTGCAAGTGAGAGCTCAAGCTACAATACAGACATGCGGCATTATAGCAAACAAGTTATAGTGTAACCAAATCAATATGGACGAGTAAGAAAATTGCCATATTAACTTTAATATTACATTATAGTTTATAATATTATATCAACTTTTGAATTAGAACGGTTATCTTATCTATAAAGTTCTATTTCTTCCAGAAATCTCGATGAAGATGTTGATAGTACAGAAGGGAATGGAGAATATGACAGTCCATTGAGATCTAAGGGAAAGACAAGACTAAGAAACGGATGGAGAGATAAATTCAAGAGGATGCTCAAATGGAGAAGAAAGGACTCGTAAGAATTTACAAATAGAAAATCTGACTAATTTAGATAATTTTGAAATTGATGTACATCTACTGCCAGGATCTAAAGAAAAGGAATTGAGATGCTTTTAGTTTCCAAAACAAGCCACTTTCAATTTGTATGGTACTATATATGTACAGGTTGGATTAACACTCAACGCGACCCTGTGGCGAACACACACTTCCAATGAATAAATTAAGACATCTCCGATGAAAAGGACATAAAACCCTTTCCTGAGAGATACCAATGCTATCCACAACATCTTATAGTGACCCTTCGAAATCATCAACTATCCGTTTCTTTTGCCAGATAGACTTCAGCAGCCAGGTACTCCTAATACAGAAAATGTTGCCGTCGTAACAAAAATTCTAGTACAGATATGCTTTGACCATTTGAGCGGGAAACTAAGCGCTTTGTACAAAGAAATATGCAATCATCATTCGGACCATTACTCGCAATCCCCGATCACACATATTGTATCTTATTTCTTAATGCCTCAAGGAATAGAAGAACTTTTCGCAAGTCATTTCTAGTTTCTTGGCCTCGTTTACTATTTTATTTTCTCTTTTGCTCTAGTGATATCGATACTTATGAATTCATGTTGGATCAATATAAATTAATGACAGCAACAAGTATGAGAGGGAAACGCAGGTAAAAGAGATAATCTGGGTTTGACTTATTAATCCTTGGAAGTTAAATGGATGGAGCTGCATATTAGCCTTTTACAAAGAGACTTGCATTATTTCCTAACTAATCTCTGTGTGAAAGTTGAGTCTAATTTTTACTTATCTCATGCCCTCTGAAAAGGATACCAATCTTCTCAATTTACTCTAAAACCTAAAGTATCCAGATCCAGCATCTTTTCGATTCCATAATAATAGACTGCGTCATTGGTTTTAGCAAACTGACAAAGCTCGTGCTTGTTTTCAACAAGAATGTATGAAAGACTGTCAGTGTATTAAGATGTAGGCTCGATAATTGAGATTTCAATTCTGAAATGATGAATTCGAACCAGTTTGAAAGTGTACATAAGAAATGAGCTCATTTTATTACATTTGTAATAGTATAATTTTCAATGCACATATTTCTCAATAGTTCACAGATTCAATTAGAAGGATTTTCAAGCACCAGCCCGAGGACATTAGCAAGAAAACATATTGCATTAACATCACTACGGAGAAAAGACAGGTAGATTTTGTTGAGATAGTGTATAATTTTGAATTTGATATTGATAGTTGAGACTGGAGCTAATCTAGACAATGCCATGATTTTTAATATGAAGGAAATATCTGGTATGCGAATATTTACAGCATATCATTGATGCAGAAATTACACTGTGCCAGACAAACGATTATTTTACTGACTCTCCCGATATCTGAAATAAATTATATGCAATATGGTTTTTAATTTCATGAATTTTGCTCGAAATGACTAATAGTGAGCCATTATTGGATTCTATTTTTCGTTTCTAAATAAGTTTACTTCTTCACTTTTCACAGTATTGATTTTGGCATGGGCTCTGTCCTTCAGGAAGTTCATTCTCTCAGGTAATAAACCCTTATTATGATACAGTAATTTATTTTCTGATTAACGAATTGAAAACTATGTCGTAGTCCACATTGCTAACGATACAATAAATCATGAAACGTATTGGAACATTTCCAAATCAATTCCTATTTCCTCAGCGGTTATTACCCGTGCCTAATCCCCTCTCCTTATAATTGTGATCATCGTCATTCGTCAGCGTTTTCGTCTTTTTTATCACATAATAAAGCGAAAGACTACCCCTTCTATAGCTTATTAGTTAGCCTAAGCCACTAAGTCTATTTCAAAAATGTCTAATTTATAAGAAAAGCAAAACCCATAGCTGTCGTCTAGATTTTTAGGATTCTCTAATTGGTAGTTATGGATTAGGAATGCCAACGTGTTGGAACAATATATAGCAGATTTCAACCTTTTTAGAGACTGGATGTAGAAACGTGACTTAATTTGTGGTCAGATTTATTGGGGATAAGGCGGGTTTCTGTGATTATCTATCAGCTGTTATCATTGAATTCATAGGACTCATCATAATCTCATTGGACATTGTGATCTTTATAAATAACACGGTACGATAGCATTTGATTGTGTCTTTGGTTAGCTACTTTCAGAAATCATTCAGCAATTAGCAATAAAATGCGTTCTTCCTTCAGATTGGAATGTGTGGTCTATACCATCAGAGATTAAAATTTCATATACACATGAGGGACTTGCTACGAAAATGTGGCTCATAAATTATCATATAATTGATAGTTCTGAATCAGAGATATATGAAAATTACACCCGCTAAAACTGCCAAGAGAAAAATTCTATATCACATTTTCCAAAACTAATTAGATGGTCATATACTCCGTTACGAGGTTATACGTGCTAGAAATGCTTAATAAACCCCTCACGTCACATCTGTAGAACTTTTGTCGGCCTTAACTTGATTCACCATATGTATGATTTCAGGCATCTGGAAACTGAATCTCGTTCGCCAATGGTTAATAACCGGTCACATATGCACTCTGGATTGAAGTTTCTTAGCAGGTTTACTTTACAAGCTCAACAGTATTCTCTTTATTCGTATATTTGTGCGGGCTTTAGACTGAATGAAAAATGTGATCTTAATTAAAAGAAAAAGAAAACCCAAGTTATGATTGAATCTTTCCCGTATAAATTTATATTCCTTGTAAATCAATCACATGATACAAAGGCGTTAATAAGCAGGCATGTTGGTAGACACACAGAAGAAAGATAATTTGCAAGAGGAATGCCACGCATGAGGATGGTAGAGGAACAACAACGGGAGTTTTCTGAAGCAGGCTACCATTCAATATTTAAGCATCATCACCCTCTACATCTTACCATAAATATCTACTGCTAATAGGTTCTTTTTTATATTTGTTTTATTCAGTTTAAGAGATAGTCGTCCTGATCTGGATGACAATCTCCGTCTTCTTCCTTTTGGTTCCTCGACTGAAACAAAGAAACCAAAATTTGTATTCAGACCATATGAATCACCAATCCTTTCCAAACAAATAATAAAAGAAGAACTAGCCGATGAATTGTTGGCGTTATCACCACTTTCATTGAGAAATGAAGTATTAGCGTAAGTAGAGGAGACTTACGCATTGACTTATCCTATAACTTGATGACTTGCTGTGTTGGTCCGTCCTTTTTAGGAGATATTCTAGCACTGAATGGCTATCAAAACCTTATTTTATCTGAGATAAATTTATATCATATTTAATTCATGCAACGGAACTTTTCCTATTTAATTAACTCAGTTTCAAAATATTTAAACAGAAAGCAAGGTCCACAATATTTTGGATTTCTCGAGCTTCTTCATTTCCGTCTCAAGAACCACAATATTTATATTTGTCATGTTCATAGAAATATTATCAGGAAATAGGATAAGTACGTTGATTAATGTTGAATGATGTAAAAAGTGGAGGGATATGTATTTCATACCACACATCACACGGGAAAGGAATTATCTCCATTTTGATAAAAGTCAAAGCCACATGCGGGTTGTACCATTATATTAGCTTCTTATATCTTCATTATTTTTATATATAGATCATCGCCAAACAATCTCAGTCCATTGACGATTAATAGTAATAATTCACCCAATCATGACCGTGTACAATCTGAATGGTAAGAATCAAATAAGACACAATGGACGTAGACCGTACAGATTACGCATACGCTTGATTTTGGATCAGTGCCATTCACATAAGAGTTACTCAACTAACCATGTGGAATTGGTCATTTACAAGGGTTTTTCTATGTAGATGACTCAAAAGATGAGGCAAATCCTTTCTTACTCATAGCTTCATTCTTTATGAGATCATAAGAAGTCTGATGATCTCTAAGGAAAGTCTTATGATGTCATAAAGTGTGAAACTCCGAGTTACGAGAAAGGACTTTACCTGTGATCATTTCTCAATCTTTTCTACCAATCTTAGCATTTTCTCCTAATGACAGCCTTGTCATTACTATGAGGAAAGGGTCTCCACAAAATACCAGCTTTATAGATCTGTAGTAATGACCCTTCGTAGACACTATCCTAGAGGGACAGTAGGTGCTATGGACAAAGAGGAAACGTAGTAGAAAAACAATGTGAATATTCACCCGTAATTCGATAAACATTATAGTTCAAGTTACATTAACATAGTATTCAACTCTTCATAGCTGATTTGAAAAATTTATTGCCATATCACCCAATGTGCCCAACCTATCCAAACCAATGTGGGTCACCCAATATCACCCAT
Organism: Haliclystus inabai; assembly: GCA_025505365.1. Classification (NCBI taxonomy): domain Eukaryota; kingdom Metazoa; phylum Cnidaria; class Staurozoa; order Stauromedusae; family Haliclystidae; genus Haliclystus; species Haliclystus inabai. The sequence goes on from JANVCG010108314.1 coordinate 7,183, forward strand.
GATTAAGGGGTAACCCAACCAAATAAGCAGATTTGGTTAATAGTTGACCCTGGTCATAAATTTTAGCATTTATTCTATTTATGCTTTTATGACAACATATATCACAACACATCACATCATGTAATTCTATTTGAGATCTTTCATTTCATTCTAAATGATCAAGTTGCTAGTTTTGAATACGAAACAAAATGATTTACACAAATGCACGTACGTCTTTTGTCTACGTGCAATCAGCCAATCAGATGGACCTTAAATGTTGTATTATGGTTGTACCATTTACATTATTTGCTTTCTCTTTAATTAGCCTCGATGAATTAAAACTCATCATCAATGCATCACGTGAGGATATCAATATTGTGAAAGAGGTTATTCCATCATGTATGATTGACATTGTAATGCCACAAGGTAATTGTGACCTAATATAGCATCATCTAATCCCTTGAGACCCGGGGGTTTGTATACATATATTTTTATAAATTTTCATCTCTATTTCTTGTCAGATTTGGAAGATGTTTTACTGACACTGGAAGAGGGAGAGAATATAAATAATTAAATACTGCACGGCTGAGATATTTTGTATCATAATTTTGAAATGTATCTTTAAATATAAACATGAGTTAATGTCACTAGCCTTAAAAAAATATATGTATTTTGTCACATCGTTTGGAGGAAGCATATAAATTTAAAGAGAATCCAGCAGCCAACAACTCACTTTGTAATGTACATGTTACAAAACTCATTATCATTAAGATCATTAAGGTCGGGTTCAAGACAATTGATGTTAAAATTGCATAATGTAAGTAATATTTGTTTTGTAAAGATGACAGTAAAAGGAGAAAAACTTCGAAGAACACAACTTGAATTGACTAACACCCAACTCACTCGCTTTATTGCTGCATGATCACTTTTCATAGGGGGTACAACTATTATAGAACTATTCGTAGATCATCCATATAGAATATACAGGGAGCACAGAGTTTAATAGATTACAAGATGACATAGTATAAAATAGACAATGATATCAAAATATCATGTACAACTTGCTTACAAAATTCAGTATATGCAGGATTACCCCCAATTTGAAACTGTGGGAGTTGTGAATTCAGAAGTATAACAGTTTTCAATGCACAATTCTTGGTTAGCTCAACAATGCTTAGAGCCAAGCACTCTCGAACTAGCATAGGAAACTTTTCTTAAAATGAGATTTCCATTTAATAATACGTTTATTCTTGTTTATTCTTGATATAAGAAAATAGGTGTCTGATTGCAAGGGACAAAGCTAAATATTCTCCATTTAAGAATTTAGTTCTCTTAGAATGAGAATATTTGTCTACCCTATAGTAGGTGGTTTTTCTGTGAAGATTTTAGGGCTATAAAATAGTACAGCATCAAGATTATTTTTGATAAAGTAATATGGAAACACATTATCTCAAATATGAAACAAAATACAAGATGATGTATGTATAATATTGTTTCTAAATCCAAGTACAAAATTATGCAGCTGAACTATATGTAGACGCCACTGCTGAAAAATTTAATATCAAAATTTATGTTTTGTGGAAAATGAAGGCATACATGAATAATTAACGAGTGAATAATATTAAATGCCAACTTTTATAAATACGCATCAAAACTAGTTTTTCAATTGTGTAAAAGAGAAGTTATAAAAACTCTATACAAAATATCAAACCTATTTATGAATAATATAAACTATACGCTAAAATTCTCAGGATAAAACATTTAATGTCTGGATTGATCTTCCTCTCACGAAAAAGAACCCTAATAAGAGTTCGTGTGTTTTATCCAAAAAGTTAATTTACAATTCACGCTACAATGACGTCATGTACCACGTGATGATTTTTAATTGAAACTACAACAACAGTAGCTAAAATAGAATTGATGAGCTCTTCTCATTGACTTTCCAATATATTTATCGCTCACAAATGCTTCGTTACCACCAGAAGTACCAAAATCACATCCATAATTCTTAAAATTGCCAATTTCTTGACCATTCTTTGTTGCCTTGCCTTTTTTACCCCATAAAGATACTTCCCCTATACATCTTGATGCCCAACTTTCAGAACATAATGCTCGGCAATTCTTTCTTTCTTTCAAGTTTCTAGATAAGACGATGCTATGTAACCCAGGGCCTTCGGTTGTATCTATTGCACGACATGCTGCCGCTGCACCTATATGTTCCGCTTGCCATTGTACATCATAAGCTGATAGATCATTGTAACCAGCCGGTAACACTGTATGATCTAATTTTCCTTCCATGTTTAATTCTGGTACTTTACCCTTGATAGCAGCTAATACTTCTGACGTCATTATTGGACGATGTTCAGCTGGTTTGGGTTGTTTTGATTGGTCTGTGGCACGTGATGAACGTTCCTCGCGTGTTGCTAAGATTGTCTTTTCAACTAATGTCAGCATCTCGTCGATTTTCTTTTCCATTTTTAAAATCTGAAAACAAGATTGGCTCGAATGTTGTGGTTGTTGATGATGCAGATTATTTTTTGATAGATTTTTACCAGAATAAATATATTTTTCTTACATAATGCATATACCCTTGAATATCTATGGCCCAATATCCCAATGTATAGCTTCAAAACAATTATAAGAAGGTGAAAAGTAGCACTTTGGATTCAACTTCAAGTCTAGACAGTTTAAAGCTATGCATATTAGTGCATAAAGTTTCATTATATCTTGTTGCTATCGATAATATCGGATGATGAAAATTAAAATTGTACAGTTACCTTGGCTTTCAGCTCTGCGACTTCTTTCGTAGAATTTCCTAAAAAGCAATCGTGGATTATCAAAATTCTGCATTCCATTTACAATCAGTTATACAACATGTATTATTTGGGAATGGGCAGGTCTCAAACTCAATAGCAGTAAAAAATCGTGTCTTGCTTTTGAATTGAAGTTAATAATGTTATATATAACTATTCGTACACAGAGACTAGACGGTGAGTTTTCTATGGTGCTAAGAATCATTGCAATTTTGTGATCGGGGATGAAACTTCAGATGTTTGGCTTAATGGGGTGGTGCTCAAATACTAAATTATGTTTTCAGAAGATATTTTTCATGTGTGCATTTTCTGATAAAGATGTTATTGCATAATTGTTGATGCCTTGAGAATTTTAAATGCATCATTTCGTACAACGAACCAATGAATTTACGATGCCCTTTTTCCGAAATGCTACTGTAATCAGCTTTGATGTCTACATACTCTAGGGAACATTTTACTACATGTATCACGAAAACAGGGGGGTAGGGTGAATAGGAAATATAAAATTGATTATAATTTTATTAGCACATGAGGATTATGATTTTTATAGTTCACCTGGTTTTGCTGAGCATTTAGTTGAATCCCTTCCATCTCTTCCGTCACGGCCGTCCCTTCCATCCCTACCATCACGGCATTGACATGAAGAATGACAAGCTAATTCACTATTGTCTGTTACAGGTGAAGGAGGATGTTGATCACTTTGAACGTCATCCTATTGAAATTGAATGGAGAATAACAATCAGAACGTTTACAGGATGGCATCGCTCTGTAGTGAGGCCATCCTCGCTTTGGTTTGAAGCCAAATCCCATTGTTACATTTCTTGCTGTTTTTGATATGAATTAAAAACAGTTTTATCCACTAACCAAAACTTCAGTTTAAATTTTACTGTCTTACTACTAACATTAGGTTATTATAAAATTTAAAATCATGCCATCATCAAATCGATTTGTCACTGTATGATCTTATACTCAATATATTTCTAATTATTACTAATGCATTTTATTTATCAAAGGCATTTGTGTTTATATAAGGAGTTGCATGTGTATCCAAAATGCCTCCGGTCGTGAATTATTTGTGGTTCAGGACAGGCTTTCGAGTAATTATAAAATTTAAATGAACATCGCTCTCTATAAAACCGAAAACCAAACCAAGAAATTACTGCCTAATGATCATTTGATTAGTTATAATCTTTTTAGAGTAGAGCATACATACAAAAACGTGTCCATTTAATGTATACAATTTATATATGCTACATGTGGTCTTTCATCGATTATTCAGTTCACTGATCGATAATTGTATATTTAATTGTGTGGCACCTTTGAGAATTTATAGTGAGTATATAGTGTATTGAATAAAAAGCTAGAATCTATAAAAATACGACTTTTTTACGACAAAACTTCTCAAAACTTTATCAACAGTTTGAGATACTTTTAACGAAATAGTATGAAAAATCCCAAAAAATATTTTGATATCTTGGAATATAAACTTTATTTACAAGATTATGTAGCTATAACTGAGCTGAGCTTCAGTGATTTTAAATTTATCATGAATTAAGCTTCAAATGCGAAATTTTTCTTAATTTGGAATTCGTTTCCCCTTTATTGTGATCGTAAATTCAGTTTTTCGTCGATTTGGACAAAAGTAAGCTTGATTATAAGCTGAAATTAGTGCAATGATCGTGATGCTGATTTTGAAAAATACCTTAGCCTTTTGATTTTTTTAATTCTAGTCTTCAATTTACTGCAATCCGAGCCATAATATTGGTTACTTGCAAACTGTTGTGCTGATAAAAAGTGAAAGGTTTTCAAGTTTGAATGTCTGCCATAAATGCAGAAAGTAATTGGTCCTGGTAATGGATTTGTCTCACCTATACGGTACAGCTGATATCTCAATTAAAACCTATAAACGTTATCTTTTCTTCGTGCGTCGTCGCTTATAATTCTTATCTAAAATCATGTTACAAAGAATTAGCTTAATCTGTAGGTCAAGCGTTCATGAAGATTATCGGATTGAGATTCGTCTTTGCATTGCATGAAATCAGATTAAGAGATTTAAGGTGAATGGATTGTAATATAAAATGACCTTTCGCTTGCTCTATCATGCAGATAAGGCGATAAAGAAAAGCTGCTACAAAAACTCCTAGAGAGCATACATAAATCTTCATTGTGTATAATTTCAAAAGGATAATCCGATTTGATACTTTCAGATAGAATTGAAGCAGAAAAATACTATGTTTTGTTCCATTTCAAAGTTTGGAAATGGAACCAGAATAATGAGGCTCAATTAATCGCAATTACGTTCAAGTTCGAATACGATGATATGTCCCAAGACGTATAAAATACTTAAATGTACACTTTTACGCGTTACCTACAGCTATCTTTGCTATCTATTGCTGTTTGCTGTAGGAGCTGCTAACCTTTTGAAAATATAGATTTGGTCCTAGAATATAGGATCAATATAGATTTTCATTTGTTGAATATTTCCAAGAGTTTCGTTAATATCACTACTTTTGCTCCTTGGAACTGCATCTTTTAGAAATATATTTTATCTGTAGCTTGAAAACTTCTGAATAAAGATGATGATGATGATGATGATGATGATGATAATGATGATGATGATGATGATTATGATGATGGTTGATTTGCAAACCCTAATAATTTTCCTTAGTAACACATTTTCCTTTCTCGTTTTTACACATTTGCAGTCTTGATCATATTAACTCAAACAGCTAGAACATAACAAGATCTAGAACAGCACAAAATGTACGCAGTAAGAGATCTTGCCTGTTAATCGAACCATCATTTAAAAACATGTTTGCATTGAAACATTAATGTATTTCATTATCTTCAATTAATTTTGAAAGTTTTTCTCTGTTAAAAAGAAAGTTTGTTATAATACTAGATTTCCTATGACAGAGTAAGATTTAAAAGTAACTACAATAAGGTAGATTAATATTTTGAATTAAGTTCTAAAGAATAATTCGTCACATGAAAAATTTTAAACTGCTGGAGACTTTGCAATAGCAAACACTTGTAAATGAATTAAGGTAAAAACATTTGCTTATTTCTTGAATACTCAAGTTTTGAGAGGCAAAGGTCCCCCACCCACACACGATGTCATGGTTGGAGATGAAGCAAACACGTTACAAGCACTTATCTCCTCTGCGCTGTCGAGTGCTCGTATACCCAGTTCACCCATAAGCTATCGAGAAATGTCATAATTTAAGGGTCATCACAATCACTGCCGTAACTCATCGCTTTGTGTTAAGAGGCTTCAAAATAAATAATGCTCTATGTAACTGGGCTACAGGAACCGAAGTGAGACTCCAACTCCGCAGGATTTTAACATTTCAACAGGAGTTTGATTGGAGTAATTTTCCTGTACAAAAGGGAGCAGAAGCAAGAAATGGAGTCGGAGTTTGGCTGTCTGGTTTTGTAACGCCGGAGGTGAAATCCGATTCAGCTGGAAGGAGCTTTCCGGCGGAGTCGAAAATCCTGACTCCTTGCTATGTATAACGTGACCCTGTCCAAAGCATTTTGAATTTATTTGTGATAAGTTGATTGTGACAGATGCTTCCTATTCAGATCTCTCGAATAAATTTCTTCTTTATCTAGGAATTTTTACTTCTAGGTCTTTAAAGCAACAGGTTGAAAGTTTGACTTGAGCTTTACAAAAAATTCAAGACTATAACCAATATATATGAGTGTCCCAAAAAACTCCCTTAAAACGATAGAAATTGCTTTGATTTTTTCAAAAAGGGCTGCCGCGCAAACAAGTATTCAAAACATATCAACTAGGATGATTAACTTAAATTGATGAATTTACATGATGCATAAATCGAAGAAAATTTTAAGATGAAGCTAAATTTAATTGTGGTGAAGTGAGTTGAGTGTTTGGTTTCAAGGGTAGATGAGCGGCCATGTAAGACGACGTTCAGGAGGAGAAATTTATGACGCTGCATTTCCAAATATTCCTATTACGATTTAACCAATTCAATATGATTGAATTCGATATTAATCAGAAATAAATCGAAAAGAGTGGTATTTATCAGAAGGCAAAAATTTCGATGTTATAGCTTTTCGACAGCGCTAAATTTGCAAGGCAGTGTGAAGTGGCTTTTCTAGGCGACATCAGATTGCATACATCATAAAACTATAAAAAATAAGTTGGATTCAATATTTCCAAAGTCCTAGAAATCGATATGCCTCTAACATGTATTATTAAAAAGCAAAAGGAAAACAAATCATATCAATCCCGTAGCAACCAGCGTGATTGGCTATGTGACATTCCCCCTTCCCAACCCCCAACCTCCACACACATAAACTAGCAAATTTTTTAG
>JANVCG010108425.1:0-14304 GCA_025505365.1 Haliclystus inabai
GACCATTCTTCTCTTGTTAATTTGTCTTACAAAACATTGACTTCTGCTTTAGCTAGAGGAGAATACTTGGTATGTTGTGTTGAACAATCTATAATTCTATAAATGAATGTTGCATGCTTTTCTTGGTAGCAGAGGTGACTTGATAAGTGATTTGTCTGTTTCATTTTATTGATTACTCAGCTAACACTCAAAGGTAATTCAATTGAAGAAGACCAGACTGAATTTGGTGGAAGTTTTTTAGCAGAGATAATGGAAGCCAATGAGAGGTTAGATGAGCTCAGTGGAACAGAGGAGCTTATCGAGTTTCAAAAAGAGATTGAAGGTATTCCAAGTAGTAGCCTAGATGTTTCGGTTTCTAACCTTTTTGTTGTTATGTACTCTTTAAAACCATTTGATGTGTACTTGTTCATGTGTTTTTTCTATCTGCTACCTACCTAGTTCAATTTCAGTTATATCAGGCGTTATCTATTGCAGGTTTATCTGTACAACAAGATATTAATACTGTGACCAACACACCGCAAAATGAATCAGGCTCGCCTTCAGTGAATTATGCCCATTGTCTTAGACCTCAAAACCACCCCTCTCTTGGTTTGCCATCATATTTTTTTTCTTTGAATTGTGATGTGGCAATCCTCAGTTAATAGTATCTGTTTGAAAACAAAATCATCACTTTCAGTTTTGATAGAAGATGAGTATGCCTTGTAGTTTTATTGTTAATAATTTGGATGTTAGGAAAGAAATTTTTATATTCCCTCCGGTTGTTTTTACTGTTGTTTCATAGTATTTTTGTTAAACCCAGATAACATTCAAGAGTGTATCAAAAATGCAGCTGATGGGTTTGTAATAGGTAAGGCTACTTATCGTTAAAAAGATTTCAACTGTTTGAGTTTAATGAATAACTGAGGTGTGATCAGACTGTTGGATTCAAGGAGTGAGACCCTGTTGAAAAGTTTGCTACCAATGTCATTTCAAATATTTGAGAGTGGAAAAGGACAGACATGTTCAATCGAAAGGTAGATTTAATCATCGACTGCATTCATGTTGAAAATTGAAATAGAAAATACTTTGCTCCAAAATTCTAGCAGGCTCTCATCAAGAGAACTCTGGCAATTATAACATATCATTTTAGTATCTTAATATGGATACAAGGCTATTTTCTAACGATGGCTGCTATTTTAGAAAATTATGACAAATAAATTATTAATGGCTTTTCACCTGTATCTGTTTGTAAAATTACCACCCCGGCTCAAATTTTTGCGTTTTCCATAATTCAACTCATTTTCGTTGACTCAGCTCCATGTTAATATAGTACAATTAAATTTAACTTATTAACCTTATGTCACTTTCAAGGATTTTTTCATAATTGTTCTACTATTTTTTGTACCCATTTTTCAGATGATATTGTCGCTGCAAAGGATGCCATTAAACGGTTAAAATTCTATCAAAGTATCATGGGACAAGTGAAAAATAAACTGGTTCCTTGATATCCATTGAATTCTGAAGTCAATGTTGATCATGATAAAGTCTCAACCAAGACCTGAAGTGAAGGTACTTCAGGGAAGCAATTTTGCGCTGCTAATGAATTCTACACATTGAACGCTGGTCAAGTACAATTAGTGCTTCTGTTATATTTGGCATACATCATTTTTTGCAGTATGTGAGTCTCAGAATCATGGGCTGGCACATAGAACAGAAGTTCTTGCCTATTGTAATCCATTTGTGCACAGAGTAGTTTTTGCCACCAACCAAATCAATTTACAGAAGGACTCCCGTTCAATTTTATCATTAGCTTTCTATTTGAATGAATTCAAGAAGCAATAGACGGCCAGCTGTGTCAATGGTTTTTAATTGCTAGCAAGTTGGAGAAGGATTGATGCTGGTTATGATGAAATTGTGAAATAATAACAATAAGAAAGACCCCTGTTCTCTGGAACACAGATAGGAACATTGATCAAAATGCAATCAAATAGAAGAACAAAGAATTAAAATAGGAATATAATGTATATTGTGTAAAATTAATTGATTATTTGAACGGTAGAATAATTTTGATACATGTACCAGGTGTCTGCCAAGTTTAGTCACCTGGAATTTCAGAATTTGCATTTTACAATATTTATTTTAAAGGTATAAATTCTCATAGCTTTGTTGCAGGCCTTCACTAAGTACTACCTACATATTGATTCTATTATAGTCTAAAAATGCTAAGAATTGGTTGGATTTGACAATAGTTTTACACTCCAGATTCACTCTCTGTCGCAGCTGAAAAAAATCACATCAAACAATGTAAAAATACTTTTTGAAATAAAAGGAAGAGTTATCTTGACATCCAGTGTAATATCATAACACAATAAACTAAATAATCATGAGTGTGGCTTCAAGTCAAACATTCAATTATTCACTTCAACGAGGGGAGAGGAAGATCTATCGAAGGGAATCCCACAGGTAGTTTATAAATATACAATTGTAAATGCAAAGAAAATAGGATGAAACTCTTTTTTAGCCTTGTAAAGAATGTTTTGCAAACAAAACGCACCATGATCAACTATTCCAATCCATACACAATTGCTTGGGTGGTATTCAAAATTGTAAATTGACGGAAATTGAAGACTTCAAAAGAGAAAGATTAGCAGAATCGAACAAAGGAAGCACTTTTTAGCTTCATATAAAATAACACATTAGCTTTTGAAGAAAGGAATACAAACATATGAAGGGTACAGTGATAGTGATTGTGTACAATAAACTAATAATGCGTATATGAATTGCAAGTTCTCTGTTTTGAAACCATATTCAGACTACGATTCAATACAGAGATTTTCTAATCATAATACATTGTTATACTGAATGTGTTTATTATTGATATAATTCACATCGCAACAATGATAAAACTACAAATTTACATACGTACCATTGACAAGTAGCGCTTGTAGCTTCCATTCAGGTTCAATTTGCCCTTCTTCCACTGAAATGAATGAAGTATGAACTGGTTAAATGCACAATAAAACATGTGACAGAATCACACTAATTGATATCTACTTGGATCACGATTTAGGTCTATTAAACATGGGTAGAACTGGAGAGTCCTCCATAGGGTAAGTGTAGTAAAGTGACAGTTTAGCAGAGAATGATTAACTCGTCAACGAGACAATGGAAGTCTGATTTCTACATACGTTCCATGTTACAGATGGTAGCCAGCTGTCAACTCAAAATGGGTTGGTTAAGATTATCATCAGATTGCCCTTATGTGTAGCACAACTGATTGGGAAAAACTGACTACAAATTTTGAAACCTATTTCTTTACCTCGAGGAACCTCTTTATACATACACCTATAATCTGCTTGATGTTTTATTTCACTGGAGATTTACCAGCGCATTTTGAATTCCAGGATTTAACTATATGTTTCTACATGCTTCATATTTGTTTGTTACATGCAAACACTAGACAACAACAATCCTGTCAAAATTTGCTGCTGTCCAACTACATTTTCAAAATGTCTCATTCAAGTTTTGAATCCATTTACAATTTTAGGATTTCTGTACTTTTGTTCAAAGCTGTCAATTACCTTTTGTTGGGGCACTTCGACTTCTTTCTTTAGATGCAAACTCTTTGATAAAAGCTGGAATTGTATCAGCTTCTGATGCTTTGCGTTCTCTTTTTGCCTCCGCTATTTTAATATCAATCTCAGTAAGAACTGGTTCATCTGGAACTCTTGATACACCATGTGACGAGTGCACTGGTAAGCTCATAGATTTCATCTGAAAACATCGAGTAAGTAAAAAATCATTGCTACATAGTATAGATATTAGTAAGAGATGCAGTCTGAGCTTACTGGTTTTAAAACAATGGCGATTATTCAAGAATCAATAACAATTAAGCCTTTTTTCAAACATTTCAACATTTTGCAATTCTCACCTGACGTTCTTGTTTTCTTGATTCATCCCATGGATATCGTGGCTCTATTTTGTTAGTAGGGCTTGGGGAGAATTTGGATTTTGGTTTAGGTAAAGGCTTTGGTGGAAGTGATGGTTTAGGCTTAGTACCTAGAAAAATTCCAAAAATCACTTCACCTATTAGATATTTTCTTGTAGAGAGTTGGAATCTGAACAGATATCAACATAATGTTTTTGACTATGATGAATAGTTGGCAACCCAGTGTAGTCTGTATTAGAATTGCAATTTGGAAAAAAAACTCAAGGTTTTGAAATCCCAATGTAGTCTGCGTGCAGACACTCTGGAAATAACTGCGGTAACAAGTCGGTTGCGGCAAAATGAAAGAGGGAATAAAAGGTTTTACAACTTTTGTCAATCGAAAGCTGTGGTTCAAGGAAAACACCTCCTGAAAGTCTAACAGGTTTTATGATAGTGTCTGCGTGCAGATACATAATGCGTTATCCTCATACCTGGGGCTAATGTTTGTGTCTTTCGATGCCATGGTGAAGATGCGATTCTATTTTGTTTTGCCAGCGCTTGCTTCTCTTCATATGCACGTGCAGAACTGATCATACTTGGTATCTCTTTATCCATTAGAGTGACACTGTCACGACGGGAAAGTTTCTGAGTAGGGTGTTCAGTAGGTGACAAAATTGACAATATTTCTGAATGACGTTCTTTATATGACATACTGCTTGAGGAAGTGTCTGATGACGACGAAGATGACTTGCGTGTACGCGGCTTTGGAAGAGGCTTGGGTCGGAGGGGCGGGGGACGCTTGATTGGTGGAGGGATATGCGGTTTCCCTGAAAGAATTATATCTTCATTACCTCTCTCAGGAGCAGAAGCGATGACTTTACTTCCAAATGACACATCTCTTTCTGGAGTCAATGGTTTTTGTAAGGTTGTTGCTTCTACTGATACCAGTCTGGATGTTGGATTGGTTGCAGATGTATCACATGGCTGCTGCATTTCAAACTTATTTTCAAACACCATATCATCTTCATCAGAGCATCCGTTTGTTTTATTATTGTCAGCAACTTGATGGCGATAAATATCTTTCTCTGTATTAATACTTGAAGATGTGTAGGAGCCTTCATTCATAGAATATCTCTTCATAACTACGCGTGGTTTGGAGATAGGTGCAGCCTCCATCGAGTTAACTCTAATCAATTTGCCAGAATTAGAATTTGGCTCATCATTTACTTTTTCAAGTCGTTTTTCAATGTGATGTGCAAGCTTGAATGGGCTCTCTTCAACACTAACAGGAGCACATTCTGATACATTGTCTTCTTCACGTTTTATTTCATTCTCAATAATTTCTCCTTTTTCTGGCTGTTTATTAATTAAAAATTCATCTAAACATATCTCATTTTTAGCTGATTCTATATTTGAGAAACTTGACCGATTAGCATCCGTATTTGATGTGAAGTCACTAAGAGATGATGTTGATGAGCATGAGTCACTCTTCACAGGATTAATGCATGGGAGAACTGTATCTTTAGTTCCACCCTCCACTTCTTCCCCTTTGATAACAGCTTTCAATTCACAATCTACAGTCACTGGAGTGTTTGATAAAGTAGTGTCATCTAAAAGTGAAGGCGGATATGAAGCCACTGAATTTTCAATCTCATTATCACCGTCTTCTGGTTTACTTTTTGTGTGTATTTCATCACTGTTATCTGCTGTGTCAGCAGGGTGAGATAAATGCGGATCACTTTCCGCTGGAGGCAAAGATGAAGATTCAGATGGAGGCAAAGTTGGATTTAATCTTTCCTCATTTTCTATTGTTTTGGTTGCAGATTTCTCATCACTGTTCTCTGATGCAAAAAACGGAATTAGTGGATGAGGACTACTGTTTATTGGAGGCAATGGCGCAGCTTTAATCTCATTACTGTCTACTGTTTTGGTTGCAAATTGTATTTGATCATTTTGGTATAATGCAAAATGTGGACTGGTTGAACAAATGTTACTCTCAGTTGGAGGTAAGGTCTCAGAAACAGTATTTTCGATATCATTATTTTCTTCTGCTTTGTTTACAGCTTTCAAGTCATCAACTTTGTTATTTGTTGCAACAGAATGACTTGTTACACTATCATTGTCTACAAGTGGATGCAACTGTGCACTCATTGCGTTTTCACTTTTATCAGTTTCTTCGTGTTTGGTCACATGTCCCAATTCATTCAAAGTATTACCTGAGACGTCAAAGGGTGTTGCAACACAAGCATCATCTTCATTTAGAGAGAAAGTCTCAGTAGATAGGTTATTGATTGGATCATTCTCTTTCTGTTTCCCAAGGTCTGTTTCTACTTGATCGTCCACAGATTGTGTACAGTCATCATCCCATAAGATCAGATTGGCAGATGTGTTTGCATCGAGTGCATTAATATTAGAACTTGGAGTTGCATCTTTTTCAAATGCTAGGGTTCCCGGAGATTGTGAATAGCTGGTATTAGTAGATTTGGGTATAAACGGGTCAGTTAATGATGGTAGCTCTCCTTCCTCCACCTTGACACGTTCAACACCAAACGGAGAGATAAGAATCGGGTTTGAATCAATACTTATCTCAGTCGATTTGTCTTTTTCATCTTCTGCTGTTTCAATATTAATAGAATCATTGGTTTTTAATTCAGTTGGCTGTTCACCTAAAAAAGGATCTGATGAGTCGACTTTTGTTAATATTTGATTTTCTCCATTGGAGTTGAAATCAAGGTCAATTGAGTTTTTATCTACCATGACAAAATCGTCAATGGGTGATATAGATCTTACAACAACAAGGTCTGGTTCAGTATCAACTTTAGAAGGGAAATTCTGTTCTTTTTTATCTGAAAGTAATGCTGTTTGAGCTTCATGATCAAAGCATTTCTTAATATCGCCAATCATTAAATCAACCGCTGGTGAGTTGCCATCATCTGATAATTTGTTGTCATAATTTGACACTGATCTACTATTAGACAGCTCATCCATTAAACTGTCTGTTTTCTTGATAGAATCCAAATCAATCAAAGAAGCGTTGTCATCTTTCTTATGGCTATCCATGATGGTTGCACTTTCATCAGCAATCGGTTGCTTACTATCCTTAGTTAAGGTATTATCGTCAACATTAACCACATCAACACTCTCTTCATCACCATCAAAGATAATAAAATTTAAATTGTTCTTTGCTTTTGGGACAGAATCACTCAGAATAGCATCATTCTTGTCAGATGATGATAGTGATGATTTCTGCTCTTCTTTGTGCTTTGCAGAATTATTTTCTCCTACTAAAGGTTGCTTTTCTCCTTCCTTCTCAATATTTATATCTTCAATTTTGCATTGTGGTGGTGTTGGTTCAAACGCTGAAGTTGGACTTTCACCCTTTGGAGTATTGCAATTTTCATCTACAGAAGGGTTTTTCTTTATACTGCTTTTGTTCTTTCGATCTTTCAATTCATTAAGCCAACTTATCCCTCCTTTGGATTCCTCCTTTCCTTGGGATGCAGTGCCATTGCTTCCCACATGTTTATTTTCTAGTTCTGACAACCATGCTGGTGACTTGGTGTTTTGCTTATCCTCAGCTTTGTCACTTGACACTTGCTCCACACCTGCTGGTAAAGTAGCAGGTTTCTTAGCCTTTGGCTTTGGTAAAGGAGGCAATAGAGGTTGCTTTTTTGGACTTGGTGAACTGGTATTCACAGCATCCTTTGCCTTTGATGGTTTTGGTGGTCTTGCTGGTGCCTTTGGAGTTGGTTTTGCTGCAGGAGGCGGAACAGCTCCCTTTTTCTTCGGAGAGGGCTTTACTACTTTGGTAGGTTTCTAAATAAATGGTAAAGATAAAAGTTGAAATGCTACATAATATGTGGTAATAATCAAATTGTAATAGCATATCACATCCAGGAAAATCAAATGGAGATATCATTAAACAATTTGGTTTTAATATTCTGAAAGCAAACTCCTGTTTATATCAAACACGTGAATCTACAATCGCTATGAATATATTCAACTCATTAAAAACATTCACAAGGTGTCCCACTTTCGGAATTTTAGGGTTCCTCAAAACAATAACAGTCATTAAAAACTTTATTATAAGGACTTCATCAAATTCTCAAGTTAGAGAAGGAATGATCCATAATATATATATTGCTAAGATATAACAGCGACTCAAGGTAGTGAAACTAAAATTTGTGTTTTCAACTGTTTCAAAAAGCCAAAACTATGATCTTACCTTTTTGAAACCCAAACAAGTTGAACATATTTAACAAAATCAACTCAAATCTTAAACAAAATCTCAGGTTGCCGTCAATAACATTATCAAAAGTCTGTCTCTTGAGCCCATTTTAAATAACTTTAACAAATGCAATTAATTTTCATTGAGAATAATTACATCCAAATCCAGGCTTTTGCTACTTTTCAATTTTCTCGTTTCCGTACAAAAATTTTCCGGGGGTAAGCTTAGCAAAGATGAATATTTTGATTCATGTCAATTATAAATCTCTTTGAGACTTTACAATGTTTTGAGCTGTCATGAATAAAAATGATAAAAGCTGGGTCCAAGCCAAGGAATTCCCAAAATCGCACTAATAAATATGAATACTGATTTTAATAAAAAAGATGATCTCTTCCAGGGAATTGCAGTTGCTAAACTAACCCCAGAAAACTTTTTGGATGGAAACAAGAAAATCTGAAAAAAGCAAAAACCATTATTTGGACGTACTTCTGCCAGACGAAAACTAATTATATTTGTTGGAATCGATAAAAATGGGTTCAAGAAACACATACTTTTGATATTAAAGACATTGTTGACGTCAGCCTGGGATTTTTTTTAGATTTCAATTATTCAATAGCTGATTGTGTTGAATATGTAAAATTTATTTGGTTCAAAAAGGTAAGATAAAACATTTTTGGCTTTTTAAAACGGGTGAAAACAAGAAATTTAGCTTCATTAGTTTTGGTAATTATAGGATATTGATATTGCTTAGCAAAGATAACAAACATAACATAGCAAACATATGTTATGGAATATTGAATACTTAGGTTAAAGAGTCTCGAAGGACCAGCAACCTTCATTTTGATTTTGGTTTTAATGATAGCATGGCTGACAAGACAATTTGTTCCACATTGACAAACAATATCATTTCACGAAATTGGGCTTGAAATTTGACCCCAGATTTCAAAATGTATTTAAAGAAGGCTTCTGGTCATTTTAGACTCTTGACATGAGCTATAAATTATCAGTACAAATGATTTAATAATATACTCCAAAACTTACATCAGCTTTTGGGGATCCACGCTTCTTCAGCATGCTACCAAGATCAGCCATGAAGCCTCCAGGCATGCGTTTTGCTGGTGGAGTTGGAGTAGAACGAGGGCTGGGATTGGGAGATTCAACTGAAGAGGCAGATCTAAACAAAAAAGGCCAGAAATAGTTTTCGAAAGCAGTTGGGCCTGCTATTGGGCCTACTTACACAATCTGTTCAACATGAGCGCTCCATAATACGAGTCCAGAGCTATATAAACACATGATAACAAAAAAAACAGAATGATCACTCAATTATGTTCGGTACCAAACGTTTCATGTCAAGGAAATCATTGAGCAATCACACTAGCAGAAGAATTTCAGATGCAAAATGAGTGATTACTTTTTTCGCCTCTATTACCGTTACTATTATTTTCAGTAAGATGAATAAATATAAAAAAGATGAAAATAAATGATCATTTTCATTGATGTAATAGGAAAAAATTGCTTCTATGATAAGTTCAACTCAATTCCATGGAAAAACTATGCAATTGATACATGGCACCACAAAGAAGTTAAGATCAGCTTCATATCTTATGAAAATTATCCTATTCAACCTGATCTCTTTGACAGGCAATGGACTTGTGAGCAATTCTTCTCTGAAATAGTTACCTTTTCTCATCTTCATTGTCACTGTCACTAGAAGCGCCTTCAGGTAATTTAGGAAACCATGCTTGCTCATCAGACGACACCCATGCCTTTGTCTGCGGTTTGCGTCTTCTCTTTAGTGTTCGTTGGGCTAAAGATGCCTTGAAATGTTGTGCCTCAAAATTCAATTGAACAGGCATATTCTATGAAAAAAAAATTACATAAAATCATCAAGACCAGCAAAAACAAATGTGTTGGTACCGATAATATAGGATGTGAAGTTGGAAGTTATAATTACAGGAATACAGCTGAAGTCGAGTTCTGCATCTTTGATATTCTTTGGCGCATGGCTACCCATCAAAGTTGGGTTCTGGAAAATCAATAGCAACAAACAATCAATGAAGATTTAAAATCAGCTTGAAAATTATCCACAAGTGTATGCAAGAAGATATTATAGATATAGAACTACCTGCACCAATGTCTCAGTTGCTCGGATAATGGCAAGATACTGTTCCTGGTAAAAAAAAGATTATTAGACATCAAATTGATTAGCATACAATATTAAACAAATTAGAAGTAGGCCTACTATAAATATAAAAAGCGCAAAGTTACCATTTCGTCATCTCTGTCAGCTTCTTTGACATCAGTTATAACTTCTGGGGCTGCCCTGACATTTTTGCTGAGAACCTGTGTACAGACACATACACAATAAGGGTACAAATAGATGTAGTAGTTTCTAGATAAAGCATTATTTTAGTGGTTAACAATCTTATTATCAGAAATGACATTTGAAATGTCTGAAATGGACTGAAACTATCGAATTCAGCTGATTCTTCATTGAATTTCAATGGAAAAAAAGACAAATACTAGAATATATTTAGGTCAAAATAGACTGATATCTGCAAGTAGACTGGAAAATTTGATGACTCTATCATGGAAAAATCCAGTCTGACCAACACTTTGTTGATTCTATCAATCTAGTCTAAATTAAGCAGTGATGAACTATCACCAAGCTCACAGTGAGCAGTTTTATGTCTTGCTTATTTGACCATATAAATCTCAAAAATCTAATATGTAATTAGATACACCCAAAATCAAGAAAATGCTAGTGAACTTGTCGATAGGTAGAATTCAGTTTTAGGTGACTTCCTTCTTTGTGAGAGCTCAAAGCTATGATACATAACAAACAAACTGGCTATATCAAGGAACTCACATATTATTTTACAGTATATAAAATTGTGGTGATGTCTTAAACAAATAAGGAGGAGTGGTGGTATCATTTGTATATCCTGATACGATGTTTCAAGATTTTTCCTTCAAATATTGAATCATACCTCTGCCCTTTCTTTAACTTCACTGAGGAATGAGGATTGGGAAGGAAGTGAATCTAAAATAGTGAAACATGCTATCTAATCAAATTGCTACTAGATAAATAACAACTGTGAAGATAGACTTATTACTGTATAGATCGAGTAGATAGTGTAAACAACAAACAATTTTGCCTCTTGGTCACTGGGAAATTTTAAAGTTGAGTTAAAATTGATATTTAGTTTTTACTTTCTCTTGTGATCCTGAGAAATTACTGGAAAAAACAATTACAATTGTCTTTAATTGAACTGCTTTGCGTGTTTTCAAAATTAGAGACACAGTGAAGTTTGATGACTTCAGTAAAGCTACAAATTTCAGACAGTTGAAAAAGTTTATTTTTTATCTATGCTTAATTGGAGAATGAAATGAACCAATTATTAAACTCATTCTGCAGTATGGTAAAAAACAGCTATTCCAATGATACATAACTCAAGTGTTTTGCATAAGAAGCAAACTAGAAAAACTGCAGAAGATTTTTAAATGGAAGTGGGTAGACAGAAAGACAGACAGACACAGTCATTTGTAGGTTTATTGTAGGTTCAGAGAACAACTGGTAAATTACAGTTTTGGAACACTTGGCAACCTTATCTAGAGTATCAACCTAACGATTCAAAGCTGTAAATTAATCACAAATGGACACAGGTTGAATGCACAGAATCAATTATGATTGAGAACCCTTACCCTCTTCATCAGAAGACGTCTGCGATTTCTAAAAATTCAAACATAAAACACATATATCAGAAACTCAGTAACCTGATATTCATCTTAGTTTAATCTTGTACCGACAGATAATAGATATTCATTAAAATCAAAAAAGAAGAGGGGGATATTTCAGGTATTGGGAGTTTATTGCTGCAATCCACAAACCAAATTCAGTTTCCCTAAGTAAGTATAGAAAGGCCCAGGCTGCATCTTGTTGCCACATACACAGCAATCAGATAGTAGCAATTCTACAGGGATCACCTGCCTGATGTTTGGAATTGTAATCCCAATTTTAAGTGTGACAAAATCAGGGCATATTAATTAAATTTGATTTAATATTGTAGCTTCATCAAACATCAAAATTTTCCTAGGTAAAATTTTGCAAGAAATCCATTAATCGATTGAATCAGCTTTGTGCAAGTAAAAAGAATTCAATATAGTTTAGCATAAACCATGGGAATGTGGAGAGTTATAGCTGAATAACACTAAAATGATAGCAGATATAACATGATGCAGAGAAGAACAAAGATGGAAAGACTTATTTAGTTTTGACAAGAAGAGTATAAAATGAAATTAAAAAGCAAAGCCACACAAAAATACAGATTATCATCATCATTTATTCGGATCCTGTTAAGTTTTCGAACTTTTTTCACAGAGTAAAACGTAGTGATTGAAATCATACTTCATTTGGATAATTTTTTGATTGAAAAATTGAATAATCTGTTAGCTAAAATACTAATGAGGGACTGAAAATTGTAGTCAAGATATTATACTGTCTTCAGTTTATGAAATACTCGTAACCTTATTTGCAATGTTCACCAACATTTCAACGAAATTCAAAATTGTCAAACATCATAAAAATTAGCAGCCTGCGTATACTACAGATACAAATCCATTTACAAATTTATTTCTCCACATTTGAGTTTTGATGGCTTTAGTATACAGCACAGGCTAAAAAGAAAATCTGCATTAGCCCAATATCCATTTCAACTGATGTTAGCTACAAAGTAGAGCTATAGATGTAGTTTTGTTGTTGGAATCAATAGGATTAAAAGGCTTTGATAAAATTAAAGAATTGATCAATTTGTTGTCAGCTGTACTTAAATGTAGACTGTCAACAGGTTGAAGCTAAGACCTTGATTATTATATTGTATACTGGTCTGAGAAATCATCGGAGAAATTTTGCAGTTTGGTGTTACATGTTGATGAAAAAATATCACCTGTTTGGTTAAACTTTGAATTACTGTTTAGTATCTTATGGCAACAAAACAATGGTACCCAGAACAGTGAATAAGGCGAAATCAAACTATTATTCGGAAATCAATAGGTCTAATAAGGAAAATTTAATAGACATACAATAAGAAAACAATGACTGTTTACTTGATTATTAGTTTTGAAAGGCATAGAAATTTCAAGACTGCATTCGTCAACCTGCAGCTCGTTGCTGACAACAGACTTGTCCTTCGCTTAGCATAAGCTGACTGGTTTGAGCAATCTACTGTCACATAACGTAACAAAAACAAGCCAAAACCAAACAAATAGCGAAACAATCCCGTTTGATCTTCGTGAAGCATTCATAGATTTACTTTAACACATTGTCGTGGACTTGTAAATTATCTGTCGTCGGCAATAGGTACATCGATGAACAATTGAAGGGTAGAACCATTGTGGACATAATGCATCAACATGAATACCACAGTTCTGTGTGTTTATGTGCTCAGCAGACAAAGCGATTATGAGATACCGACACAGGAAAATCGTGCAACAGGCATGGCAAAATGCTAATTGAAAGGGTCAGTTTAACTGTACAGCGGATAAAATACAGCAAACGAGAAATTGTTCTACCTGCGAAAAACAGAGGCGAAAATAAAACAGAGCATAATCCTTGATACCTCTACTTCCATGACTTTATGCCTGAAGTAAATGATGAATACCAAGTAAAGAAGACAGCAGCTATTACTTCGCCAAAGTTAGACCTCTCCTTCAAAATCAAAATCAATTTCAAAACTGCGAGTCGACAGAGCAACAATGAGATTAATAAAGTTGATAAACCATTATGTCAAGGCAGCATGTCTTTCACATCATGGCACTTTTATTCCGCAAATGTGTTCTTAAACATTAGTTACTATTGTTGTATAAAAAGGTATCACAAATAAACAGTAAATGCAGCACGTACAATCCCCATTGACACAGTTCTTTCTTGAATCTCAAAGTGTGTATCACCCAGCAGGACAGATGCGTTTTAACTGTGCTGTTTTCACTAGTCATCAATTGTTAAAATGATTGTGAAAACCGCCAGCAAAATGCATGTCGTGATTTAGACAACAACAACAAACCACGTGGAGACTGGGAACGGGGTGGGTTGGTCTATCATCAAATTACAAGCTGGCATGAACAACAAGCAGATTTTATACATAACGAAATTCAACAATCAAAGGTTACA